>OW679199.1:94529627-94641520 GCA_940337035.1 Agriotes lineatus
GAAAATTTTTTGTGACTCTCAATAATCGTACTACGAGGATGTGCTGAAAAGTTCCTGGCTTTACATAGAAAGAAATGTGCTAGCAAAATATGAAACATATTTTATTCAACGTACTCCCCCCTCAAGATAACACATTTAGCACAACGCTTCTGCAGTTTTCTTAACCCCTCCAAATAGAGGTGGGACGGTTACCCCTCCAAAAACGCCTATGTAGCTGCGATGACTTCCTCATTGGCGGCAAAATTGGTACCCTTCAGGTGTTTTTTCAGCTGTGGGAAGAGGTGGTAGTCCGAAGGGGCTAGAGATCTGGGAAATAGGGCGGGTGGTTTAACAATTCAAAGCCAATTTGGTCAATTTTCGTCAGGGTGTGGTGAGCGGTATGGGCAGATGCATTGTACTGCAAAAACAAGACAACCCGAGGCAACTTCCCTCTGCGTTTCTGCTTCAACGCGTCCTTCAATTTGTTCAAAAGAAACATGTAGTATTGGGCATAGATCGTACATCCCTTCGGTAAATAATCGATGAGGATAACACCGTCCTTATCCCACAAAATTTACGCCAACACTTTCCCCGCCGACTTTTGGACCTTGAACTTCTGTGGCATCGGAGAACCGTTGTGACGCCACTCCATCGACTGTTGTTTAGTTTCAGGATCGTAATGATGTAACCAAATTCATCCATTGTCACTAAACGGGCTATAAAGTCCTCGGTTCTTGCTTTAAACCGGTCCAGAAGGGCATGTAAAGCATCAACTCGGTTGCGTTTTTGATCAGCATTTAGGCATTTGGGGATCCACTTTGCTGACAGCTTGCGCATGTCCAAAATATCGTGTATGATATGGGAAACTTTTTCACGGGAAATGTTATCGGTTTAGCCGAAATGCGCCGGTCTTGCAAAATCCGGTCGTAAAAATATTTTTTTATTTAACGTGAGATGTATCCAATTTGGCTTTGATTAAACAAGTTTTCCTTTAAGGGTCGGTTGTATAAACGCTTTTCACTGTTGAACCACAGTTCAAAGTTAAAAAGTTGTTGTACCAACAGTAGTTCACACTGATCTTAGTTCCAATTCGGGGTTCAAGAAGACGCTCGCTTTCTGCCATTCAGCAGTTGAACTGTCGATCAATCTGGTTTTCCAACCTCACAGTTTTCTTGTGTGTTGTATGAGCTTGCAAAAATGAATGAATTTGAGGGAGTTATAACTGATGATAAAGATTTTTTGGGTCTTGTGGATGCTGTCATAAATGCAAGGATGCCACGGAGATTTAGGGAACGTCCTGATCATTTTAATATATAGACAGACAATCACCCGTATGCATAGTCGTTTGCCAGCGGCTCGCCCGAGTTTCGTTATGAATAGTATATTGGTGGCACTGTACGTCTATGTCAAATTCGAAGTTAGCAGGTTAGGTTTTCCGTCAGTTTTGACAGAAACTGACAAAAAACCTAACTGTTAAATGTTAACCAGTGCCCTATTAACTGAAAATGTTTTACTTTGATTGTATGTATGTATGTTGAAACGAGTCAATTCGTGCCTTCTGTATTTACTTATTTTACATCTTTTCATTATATGCTAATTAGCAATAAAGCCTTACAGTAAGTGTTCTTCCGTTTATTTATTTAGTTTAGCATTATAGAGTAATAATTGATGTATACGCAGTCAATGACTATAGAGTGTAACGCGCCGCGATTTCGTGAAAGAATGTGTTGACAGTGGTTTAGTTTGGGGAATAACTGGTCGGTATGTGAATCAACGCTAGAGGACATTCGCGCCAAAGTCGGCAAACGCAACAAAACTAAAAAGCCTGCGAACAGCGCGGCCTAATTGGTTCGCAAATAGCGAACCAAGTGAAGTGGTACGTGCTACCCCCACGGTTTAACTAGAGACCTCCGACAGGTGCCAACCAAGTTTAGCAGCTCCTTGAAGACGCTAACGACTGCCGAATCGACAGGCTCAAATGCCGTTCCAACAGCAGCCTTGCAGAGTTACTTGGGCTACGGGAGGAACAATAAAGGGAACCAGGTTAGTCCTATGTGAGAATTGCGCAATTGTCAGCAAATGTGTCGCTGACTGATAAGGGTCAACTACCGAACGGCTTGACGTCATTTTGCTGCCTGTGCATTTAGAGGCGATGAATCACAATGCGTCCCCATAAAACAAGAATAAACAACTGCAGGTACGAACCATTTTGAGTGTGCGAAATTAAATTTGCGTCGCTATTAAATGCTCGTAATTTAATAAGGTACTCTCTTATGTAGTGTATAACTACTTTGTGTATTTGTTTCCATGTACCTTTTTCTTAGTGTGTTCCTGTTTATTTATTATTTACAGATTATATGTATTCATTGTAAATTGTTGGGATTTTCATTGTCATTCATGTTTGCATTGGTAAGTACAACATTGCAGGTGTCCACAAGCTTGGCTTTCAACAATATTCGCTTCCCTTAGCCACTCTGGGATTGAAAAAAAGTCCCATAGCACACCGACTGATTAAGCTAGCGAACCCAGGGCATTTTAAAGTAACAATTCAGTAAGTGTAGGGCTCGGAGTAAGAGGCCGCATTACAATATATGTATGTATAATCGATAATCTCGTTTTACCTTGCGGTGTATAGGCAGGTGCTTTGATTGTACAAAAATAAAACAGTTTCACCAGTGCTGTGAAATCAGCAAAATAGATTGTTCAATCTTCTAATCTTAATACATTCATACCCTATTTCAAACATAAATATACGGTACCCCCCACCCAAGAAAAGCGCCCTTCCGTGCTTTCCAAGAATACTTCGATACTCAGCATCACTCCGTTTCGCTAATACAATGAAATGCTATGAACCAGTTATTTATCAAAAAAAAAAAAAAAAAAAAAAAAAACCAAAAAAAATTTTTTTTTTGTCGACGACCATAGCTCAAAAGTTGATGTTGCCTTCATTTTCGGAGGACCTATCGTATGAAAACGATCCAAGACTTCAGGAAGGTTCCTGGCGACCGGAATCGTGTACACATACGAACATACATCCCCCGCAAAGCACGTTTAGGCACCCCCCAATACGGGGGATTGATCTAGTGGGCTGGGATCTTCACCAAAAGATCCGCACCGCCGAGACGGAGATTTGATATAGTGGGTTTATTAGTCGGTTGGCTCGAATTTTAGAGATATTTGACTCAGAGTGGTTTTCGATATGAGGGAATTTCAATACTTCGTACACTTCGTGTCGAAGTAATATGTTCCATATTATGGAATATGTAAATAAATCCGTATTATGGATTTTGAAATGCCATTACCTCCTGAAGTTATGGCAGTTTCCTTTAAAATTATGGTTTTTTAGTGGCACGACGTAATACAATTTAATAATAGAAGATAAAAGAATGTTTTTTTAAACATTTCATCATTAGTATTATCGGAGCTGTTGAAGTGATCATAAAATTGCTGAAGTTGATTATCCAGAAGTCTTTAAGTTTTAGGTTTAACCAATACTTTTAGAAATTCTCTTTGGAAAGACACTAATTTTTAATATTATTTCTTACTTTTAAGGTTTTTGCCATGTGCCAAAACTTAGTAAAAGAAGTTGATTTGACAAAATATACCTAACTTAATTTATGTATGACTGCATTATAAAGTATTCGTACTCGTAATCTGAATTTACTGAATCGTGTTCTTGCTCGACCATAAAATAGACTCGTCAAATAAAGTCCTACCAAAGAGCATATAATTAGTTGGTCCTACATTATGTACTTGTTATAGCTATTACTGACATTTTAATACTATCAATAAAGAACTATTGACAAATACATTGAATAACGTTGATAATTACACAACTACATGCCTCTTTGAGTACTTTTGCTAAAAGAATTCTGCTGTTTCACAAAAAATAATTACCTTCTAAAAATTTAAAGTCTGATAATTAAACAACAATTATAAGTGGAGATACAATCTGAGAACTGTGATAGCCTTTTGTACGAACTGTCGATAATCGATAATTATAACTCGATTATAACAGTTGAAAAGAATCTTTGCAAATTAAGTACGAAAAGCTACAACGGTTAGATGTTGCCCCTGACAGTGTATGCACTCTTCCAAACGCACCCTTTCGTGTGCCATTATGCGTTGAAAAAGTTCCACCGGCATTAATTACTTCCCGAATACGGTCCTTAAGATATTGTAAATTTCCAAGTGGATTATTATATAGTATACACCCTGCTCTTAAGATAACCCCATAAAAAATCCAGCGGAGTGAAGTCAGGACTTCTTGGGAGATAGTTAATGTTTCTTCTTTGAGAAATTAATCTTTCTGGAAAAAGCCCTATTACGGTTTCTGAAGTAATAGCTGCCATATGACTAGTGACTCCATTCTGCTGGAACCACGCTTCGTCATTGAATCTTACGAGTCCATGAATTTGAGGAGCAAGAAACTAATGGAAAACGAAAGGGTACGTTTGGAAGAGTGCATACGCCATCATCTAACCGATGTAATTTTTCGTACTTAATTTGCAAAGATTTTTTTTTTCAATTGTTATAATTATTAGAGTTTGCTGTGGTAGTATGGTCTCCGTACTTTATTAAAGACACTAGTCTCTTAGAAAACGTCCAGCGCCGATTTAGTAAGCTGCCTGCGCCCGTCAAACATTTAACTTATCCCGAGAGATTGCAATGTTTAGGTCTAACCTCCTTAACTGATAGGCGACTGCGCGGAGACTTAATTGAAACTTTTAAGATACTTAATGGTTTCTACTCTTGTAATAATGTGAAAGAACTTTTGATACTCAACCCCGATTCTAGTAGACGTGGCCATTCTTTTAAATTGTACAAAGTACAATTTAGAAAACTACCACGACAGTATTCTTTTAGTTTACGTGTTTGTAATTTTTGGAATAATTTACCAGAAACAGTTGTTAACTCTACTAATGTAAATATGTTTAAGAATAGTCTTGATTTATACTTAGATAGGTAATATAGCTTTTTTAGTTAGTTTAGCTTAAGTTCACTGTATGGGGCATATCGGCTAATAGCCGCCTGCCTTTATGTAACTAATAATAATTATCTATGTAAATAAGTTAAAAATAAAGAAGTTATGGCGTTTTTAAAAGTGAATTTCTTTCTGAGACACCCTGTATCAGTTAGGTAAATGACATTTGTGGCCACGCTATCGGGCATAATTTACACACATACAGTTGGTACGCCTGGCGAAAGAAGGCTTATATACTAGTAATTAAATAAATGCAAGGAAAAAATGTAAATATTCATGTCTTGTTACACCTTAAACAAGCACATGACAAAATTTTAAAAAAAATGTTAGAAGTGTTAAAAGGACAGAGGTTTCCACAGAAAATAAGATAATTAGTTACAATGGCATTAAAGAAACGAATTAACAACAATTGCGAATTACAGCAGGGAGATCCAATGGAGACACCGCCATCAATACCATAAAATCGGTGGTCTCTTTCTTTCTTTGTATGTATGGATGTATCTTTGTTCGCTACCTCCTCCGAAGATACTGGACCGATTAAATTATATGATGGCTTAAAATTTTGCTAATTTTTAGACTTAGATCGTAGGTCGGTTTTTATTTAAAAAAAAAGTACAACAAGTGTTCAAATTTAAACAGGAATGGTTAAATTAAAACCCCATCAATTCTAAAAATTTAAATTATTTAAATGTTAGCCGTGACTCTTGTTAACATATCCATGACAGTTACAGTTACAATGTCTAAAAGTTCTGTTCATTGTAGCGTGGAACAGCTGCATGAACCATTTAAACCAAAAATAACTTCATTTTTTTTGTTTAGCCCATTAAAAGATTTTTTAGCCGAGAAAAGATTTCAGTCAAATAATGACGTTATTGAAGCTGTTCAGGAGTGAGTACGCATGCAACCCAAGACTTCTTCCAGCAAGGTATTAAAGCGTCCAGATCATTGGCGCAAGTGCATCTCCAGGCAAGGAGATTAAGTCGAAAAGTAATATAGTTTTCATCGTTGTAATATTGTAATCACTTTTTTTATAAATAAATTCTTGTTAAAATTTGAGCAAATTAGAATCAGTTCAAACAGCTGATGTGGTACGTTCACAATGAACTCTTCAGCGCCGATTTTGACGTCAAATTTAAAAGAACAACTTCAATGTTCATCTATTAACATTTTTGTATCTATAATTGGTACGGTTGTATGTGTTTTTGATTGTGACATGTAGCACCTTTTTCCATCGAAGCGTAGCTCGGGTAATACACTAAAGTGATATAATTTCAGAATCTATAATAATGAAATCTAGAGTTAACAGAGATGGAACTATTTTTAAGAACCCATATCAGGTAGTAGCTTATGCTGATGACGAGTTCCCAGCTAAAATAAAAAAACAAATAATTTACTTGACGATTTTCTTTAAGCAGAGAATCATAGCTTACGAATAAATTTTGAAAAATCACATTTTATAATTGGTAAAACAGCAGAAATAATAGAGAAAATCTAAAAGCTCCTCTAAGAGACTGTTGTCTGTCTAGGAGTCGAACCAACTAGTAGTACTATAGCCAACAAAGAAATAGAAAGAAGACTGACGCTGTAAATTCGACCAGCAGCATCACTACATAGAATGAATGTGCAAAAGCACAAACTAAAAAAGTGAAACTGTACAAAACTATTACTACATTGGTAGTATTATTTGGTAGGGAAACATAGAAAGATATAAAATAGTAATTGATTTGCTAAACAAAGTCAGCAATGTAGACAAAAAACAAAGACAAAAGTCTACCACATATTTAGCGAAGCTAATGCAGTGAATTTAATTCAAAAAATCTGTAAAAGGCTTTACCCAGAACTTCCTTCGTGGACATTGTGACACTAAATAATTTTAAAAATCAAATTGTTAGAAGTAAAAATATCTTCACGTTTCTAATACATTAAATACATTTTCAAATAAAAAAATCTAGCCCGCTGGTGGGATTTGAACTCCGCCGCATCTGCGAAGCACTTGTAACCACATCGACTTTTCGTCTGCGCCATCGAGACATTGGAACGAGTGCGGCGCGCGCCTCTCTTGAACAGAACAGTCTTATTGTTGAAATGTTTCGACTCTTTTGTGACATTATCCTGTAAAGCCTGACCTATGTGAAAATTATTACTTCCTTCTATTAACGTAAAAATAAAAACCATGTTATTTTTTTAAGGTGCTCATCCTGTATATATTTGTCTGAAATTGTAACGGTTTCATGCCAGGTATATACAGGGTGTAAAAAAAGTCTGGAATATAGCAAATATTTCAAAAACTACCGGAGATGAATTTTTCAAAATTTCCAGACTTATATAGGTAAAAACGGCGCATCTAGGAAGGACAAAACCGTTTCTGTAACTATACAGGGTTAGTCAGAAAAAATACCAACTTTTGTATTTTAAATTGGACACCCTGTATATTACCGAGGAATCAAATAGTCCTTCAAAAGACAAATTCAACGATATAGGGTTTGACGGACTTATCTGTCAAAATGACAGATGTGGGGTGACTTAAAGAATAAGGTTTACAACAATAGACTGGTTAATATTGAAGCTTTAAAGGATCATATTAGAAATGAGATACGTCAAATTCGATGGGATACTTTTGACAACGTCTTACGAGAATTTAAAGACAGTATCCGATCGAATTTGAGGTATCTCATTTCTAATATGATCCTTTAAAGCTTCAATATTAACCGGTCTATTGTTGTAAACCTTATTCTTTAAGTCACCCCACATCTGTCATTTTGACATATAAGTCCGTCAAACCCTATATCGTTGAATTTGTCTTTTGAAGGACTATTTGATTCGTCGGTAATATACAGGGTGTCCAATTTAAAATACAAAAGTTGGTATTTTTTCTGACTAACCCTGTATAGTTACAGAAACGGTTTTGTCCTTCCTAGATGCGCCGTTTTTACCTATATAAGTCTGGAAATTTTGAAAAATTCATCTCTGCTAGTTTTTGAAATATTTGCTATATTCCAGACTTTTTTTACACACTGTATATATATATATAATGTGTATGCAAAATATCATCTTCCTCCGACAAATAGTTTTTGAGTTATACCGCCAACAGACAGACAGACAGACGGAATTGAGAAAACCTGTTTTTCGTCATCTAGGGACCCTGAAACGTGAAGATCTGAAGAAATCTCGGAAGGTGATTTTTTTGTGTAGTAGATTGAGATGGTTGGAACATTTAACAAGCAAACCAAACATTTTTATTGGTGAACCAGAGGATAAAAACTATAGATAGACCAAAGATCACAGATTGCTTGCCTTGGAAAAAGATATAATCAAACTTCTTTAACAAAAATCTGCACTAGTCTAACCGTGTTTGTTTTTGCGCTTTGGTTAACAAATGTGGAATCCACCAACTCGTCACCTTTCCGATACTCAGCTATTGGACTTATGTCAAAATTCTTTTACATCATAGAAAATTCTTGCACGAAAAGCATTCTGTGGCACTACTACAGTGAAACCTTTCTTAATGGACACCTCTCAATAGCGGATACCTCTACACAACCGACTGTTTTTAGTGTACAGAACTGCAGAAAATATAATAGTAAAAACAAAACTCTGAATAACGGATACCCTCTACATGACGGATAGTTTTAGATTCCCCATAGGTGTTTGTTATGGAGAGGTTTCACTCTATTTTGGCTGACAAGATGTTGGGAAAAGCACTTGCAGGGAAATGTCATTTAAATTATTTTAACAGAACAAATATGAAAAATTATTGGTTCCAAAAACTCAAAAATATTTTTATTCACTTTATTATGTTCGACTTCTACTTGAGTTGTTAATCTATTACTGAACAGGCACTTGTGCAATATTTACACAGAATTTCAAGTTAATTGCGCCATACTGATATTTGCCATACAATAGTCATTATCTACATCCTTATGAACTAATATCTATTGAATAATCTGATTGCAATATATGTTTTTGTTGTTGCTTCAGATCATGCAATTTTATTTATATTTACTTCCACACAGGTAACGATGCTATATGAACTCATAATACGGTGGAGCTATTATTGTTTCTTGAATATAGTATAATTAGTATTAAGTAAACCTACAACGATTTCTTTTATCAGCATCAGCTTGTGCATCACAGTCCATTATTTGATACAATCCACAAGTAAGGTGCATCAATGCAAAGTGCACAAATAAATTGAAGACAACACTGCGACAGAACACAATTCATGTTTAAAAAATGGATTTAAATGCAAAGTGAGACATGTCCAACAGATCACACGATTATCCCTACGTTATGTGTAAGATTAGCAATTGTTTTATTTACAGTAATATTTTTTTAACGTTTTACTAATTAAATATACATGTCTCCATAATTTGATGTTTTCCTTTATACTAATACAATCAAGTTTATTAAAAAAATTAAAAGGTTACTGCTTAGGAGCAAAATGAAACATTTCCAAAATTTGGTTTTTTATCAAAAACTATCAATTGAGAGCTTTTAAAATTTTGCCTGAACTAGCATAAACACACATGCAAGTTGCATAAAAAAATTTGTTCTGTTCGTTAGATGCAAGGATGCCAGTTTTGCAATAAACACAATGATGCTAATATGGCCATCATATAAAACAAAAATTAATTAATTACCGCCAGTTACAATTGTTCCGGTGCAACTTTCATCATTTATGTAAATGCTGGAACTACAAAAATTTTATTTGATAGCTTCAAGAAGAACTTTATTAGAATACCATATTAAATTACGGTTTAATCTAAACTACTCCTGTTGTTCGATAATTTTTGTAATTTAATTCGCAACAATTAGGTTTGCACTGCACTTGTTGACATGACAAACAGCAGCAGCATAAGTGAATGAATTGGATGATACCCTTTGCAATTCAGCAGGATGTTTACACAAGGTAGTTGACCTTTAATTGTGCAGTAAATATATCTTTTAGAAGTAAGTTACTGAACTGTTATTGTTATTTACTCTTTATTTAGATCATATGCAAATTTCCCATACTTGTTAGCTTTCTCTTATCATCGAAACAGAAGGCATAAAGATTTAAGCTTCAATTTTGAAAAATTCACTAGTAGTACAGGCAGACCTCGCCGTTCGCGGGGGTTATGTTCCAGAAGAATGCCGCGAAGCGCAAAACAGCGATGCCCACGTAAACACATAAATGATAAAAACGGGATTAGGTTGCATTATAGTATTTTACAGTAGAAGTCCGTTAGGATAGCCTTTACTGCCGAGCCAGAGAATTTGTGAGACGAGCTCGAAGAGCGAGTCGAATAATACTGGCGAGGCAGTAAAGGCCCTAACGGACGTGTACTGTACAATAGTTTTTGTAATACCTACATACAATTCGGTCATATCTATATTTTTCTAATTTATTTTCAGTAGAAATATAACAAGTGCTTGAAAAATTTCCGGAAATATTTGGAAATATGTTCTTCAGCTATTTTTTCAATAAGAGCATGAGTGCATGCCAACTGAAAAAATCCCGACTCCGAAGGAGGAGGGATTTTTTCTTGGAGGCATGCACGAATGCTTTTGTTGAAAAAAAAATAGCTGCATAACATATTTCCAAATATTTCCATAGGGAAATTTGTTGAGCACGCGTTATATTTTGATAGAGAATATCACGAATGAAAAAACACAGTAGCAACAATCAGTATCGGCCTACTGACTTTGTTCAGAGCTTCATTGTTTCTAAATACTTTGATGACAGTGACAGAAGTGGAAATTTCCCGGTAAATTTCCGATTATCAATTTTCGCCGTTACCATGGTAACTTTCCAACTAAATTTGCATAAGGGATATTCTCATCAAAACGCTAGGTTTGTGTAATGACGTTTTAGAATGATTGAGAGTGCGTAGTACGTTGCAACTGTTGTTTATAAATGTCAGTTATTTCCAATTTCGTGTATGGTTGTAAGCAGTTTTAAGTTGTAACCAGCTCGTAACTTATGACATCTGTAGAAAATGATGAAGATATTCCTAAAGACGTTAAGATTCTGAATGAGCAAGTTATTTTAGCGTATGTTCAGGAGTTATAGCAGTCTTTTGCGCCTTCTTCTATGTAGAGTTAAAGGCTTGCTTGCTGCTGGATTTGTGTGACAAACTTCACTTTGACGTTTGGCACACAATTTAGCAGGCCGTGGTCTTTACGGACACTTTTTACGGCCGGGCCGTAAAGAGGTTGCTTACGCAGTAGTAAACAGTCCTTAAAGAAATACTTAACAAGTAGGTATTACAAAAACTAGATTTATTTATACTATGCAACCTCAAAAAACCAAAACTTTTCTGCGTTTTTTTACTGGCAAATCTGAAGCAGAAACTTGACGCTTTGACGACATGGTTTCCGTGTTTTAAAAATTAAACTCAATTGAATTTTTGGCAGAAACACTCGAGAAGACAGTCAAGCTTCAACTAAAATTCAATACGCCACTTGAATCTAGAGCTCGAATGTTCATTTGTTTATTCAAGTTATAATTTTACTATTTATTTCAGGTCCAATTTAGTAATACGAGATTCAAAGGAATAGGCTCGATAAGTGCGTTTACAAGTTCATGATAAATAATGTTATTTAGGTGTTCCTGACATAAAACACATATGTCTGCTTTATTTACTTACGGCCGGTCTTATAAAGGTCACTAATCTGATGTTAACTTTAAATCGCTGTTAAAATAAACAAAAGCTCATCAAAACGTTGGCGCTTATAACATATTATTCATTAGTAAACAAATTTTTATGCGCTTTTGTTTATTTTAACAGCGAATTAAAGTTAACGTCAGATTAGTGGCCTTTATAAGACCGACCGTTAGTGTGTGAACGTTGAAACAGTTGGCAATTCCATCCGCAAACAACAAAGCAATCCGCGAAAACGGCAAAGAAAAGGGAGCACAAAGATGCTCCGCATAAAATCAAATCAGCGAACCGCAAAGCCGCGAACGGCGAGGTCTGCCTGTAATTACGCTTTTTAACTATAATTTTAGGACACGATATTCGTCCCTCAACCATTCTAACCCTACAGTTTCATTGTTTTTTCACTACCACCATAATTAAAAGGGTTGCATTTAATCATCAGAGAGCGCGTCGATCTGATAGACCTACAGTGGCTGTATAACGACAGTGTGGTCAATTTTGGTCATATTTCTGATTAGCTGTTGAGATATCCGCCATCTTGAATCGCTCACGAAATTACACATAGTCACACAAAATTGCTTCTAAGTCCTTTATTATTGAAAGTACAGTATGATCGAAAACTTTCAACATCTAGAGGGCTGTGGAATTATTTTGTTAAAAAATTTTGTTGGCAGTCGTGGTAGTAAAAGTCACATTAGCATTTTAAATCTGTCAGTTTAAAGTTATATCAGTAATGTCATTTCAACAAATACAAACATTCTTGTTGAATACATAAAAATGTTAGTAACAAAACCAACTACAGCTATTCAAAATCATTTGCTGCATTTTCCATACACAAAACCACCCAGTGCTCGGCATTAAACATCCTGTAAAAGTTTATCTGTCAAACTTGTATAGGTTATATTATTAAGTAGCTTTACTCATTACTGCCAACATAAATTTAATTTTAAAAAAATTCACAGCCCTCTAGACGTTAAAAGTTTTCGATCATACGGTAGTCCTAAGTAGAGTAGAGTGAAATAATGCTCATAAAATTCTACAGTCTTCTTCTCATAGAATAAAGTCCAAACGACAGAATTAGGCAGTTACTGAGTGGAGGCAAGCCATAAAGCCACATATTACCAAAATAAATATAGCATCGGTCTGTGACACCGGGCGCGCCTTCAACGAAATATGTGATTCCTAGAAAAAGGCTTAAAAATAGGAAAATTTACCTTCCAGCAAATTGAAGCATACAAATACCTGTGCAAACAAATGAATAATAAAAATGATAGAGGCCAAAATATCAAGAATAGAATACAAACAGGATATATCAACTATACCACTCTTATAAACAGATTGAAACCATTTTTCGGCTTCGCTCGAATGTTTTCTCCACATAACAATTATTTTAGGACCAGCCTGTATATTGTTTTCGAATAATCAAATTGTATTTCAAATTATTTCAATTTATTAGTTGGCTCATTTCGTCCGATTCTAGAAAGCCCCACAAACATTCGCTGGCTTATCTCACAGGCCCAGCTTGCAGCTGTTCTCATTTCGATTGTTCGAACGCGGAGGCATTATATTTTCGTTCCTCAAACAAGACACTTGCTTGCGAGAATTTTCTTCGTGCTAATTACGCCACGACGTGTGTTTGAAAGCTGAAAATTTAATTCAGCTTTTACTAGGAATTATTTTTGCCTGGAACTCACAAGTTTTCACCAGGAATTATTTTTTATCCTGGAAATTTTACCTAGAAGTAACCATTTTCGCCTGATAGTTTTACACTTGGAGGCCAACTTCCCGTCACAATTTCAAACGGCCATCAGCTACCTTCAGCGTCGATGCTGCAATCTGGTCTGCTTTTGGTCAAGCTGCCGCATCGCGTTAAGAATTATCCTGTGTAGCAACCCCTCGACTGCACTGCCACCTTAAGAAGTACAACCGCCAGAGGTTAGTGGTTTCGGTTGTTAAAATTTGTTTCCCATTGAGTAGAACATTCACTGTTATTTAATTAAAGATAGCTTTGAATTTTTATGTGCACTTTACGGCTTTTTTTTGTGAAAGGAGCACCCACGTTTTATTGCAACAACAGCCTAGACAGAAACTTTTTTTTATAAATGACAGCGATATGCATATCACTCGATTTACCTTGTTATTTCAATTAATTTAACGACCCACAAAGGGGTTATTTGTATTAAAGCGTGTGGCAACCTTTAGTTAGTTTGCTTGTATTATTGCAAATTTTGAATAAACTCCATATTGTGTAAATCACAGTTATTGACTGCAAGATTATTTAATATTTAATAAACTCTGATTACTTGTAGTTCATTTATTTTTAATCGAAACCATCTAGTTTCTGGCGCCCAACAATATTTTTTTGAAGACTTTACAGGGGTGTACAGCTGGTGATTTGAACCCACGACCATATCGCCGATTGAGTTAGCTCGGCCATCGAGGAAAGTGTACGAAATTTTTCAGAGCTTCCGTGTTGTACGCGCAGCAAGAAGGTTGATCTGCGGTTTTGGCTACCTTCGTTAACGATTTAATTAATTAACCGCAGGTTAGCTTCTTTGTTGTGTCAAGATATTGAAAGATCAGAAAATTAATACAAGAACAAAAATTACAATTTATAAAACTTTATAAAACCAACATCAACTTATGCTGCCGAGACAATAACATTAACAAAGAAAGAGGAAAATGACCTAAGAATAATGAAAAAAATATACAAGTTCAATATAGGGCTGATGCAAGGTACAGAAATAGCAAAAAATAAAGGAACTATGCCAGCTAAATGGCAATCCGGAATCAAGGTGGATCGCCACTACTGGTGAAAAAGCGTTTTATTATGGAAACAAATAAACAACCGTTTGGCTGCAAGAATGTTTGCAATTTTTATTTTATTAACAAAATCAAGTATGCCAAGAAATGTCAATTTTAAAATTAATATGTAATTTTTGCTTTGTAATGTAATAGAACTTTGAAATGTTTTATATTCATAGAAAAAATAGCATGTCTACTCGCGATGAAGTACAACACTTTCAGTTCGTTATAAAATATAAAGGGCCTTCTGAAATGATCAAACGTTTTTGAATGGCCATGGTTATACAACGTATGAATAATATGTTGGTGGCACTGTAAGTCTATGCCAAATTCGAGGTTAGCAGGTTAGATTTTGCGTCAGTTGGTATCAAAACTGAAAACCTAACCTGATAACCGGCCAAATTAAGGATATATCGGTATTGGTCATATCAACCTTCCTTGTTGCCGATATATCGGCAAAAATGAATTTCCTTTCAATATCTAATATTTTAATATTTATTATAAGTAATGAACAATATAATGTAAACAAACAATGTGGAGTATAAAATATAAGTACTATCTAATATTGAATATTCAATTTTTGTAAATTGATATGTAAAAATTGGTAAAAATGTTAGGCTCTCGATCAAGAGTGCTGCACCATGCAATGAAATATCCAGCTTCGCCTCGCGTCTGGAATGCACTGCATTAGCAAAAAAGAAAAAGGTAAAGGTAAAGATTCAGGGTCATTTCAATTCCCCCAACTGGGGGAGGGCTGCTATAGGGACCTTGCGTCCCTCTTCAGCCAATAACGAGAATTTCAGGATGGGTGGAGAATGGAAGAGAGGCCAGGAAAGGTGGAGACGTACTGCCCCGGCATTCGCTTCAGAGAAGGTACTCTGTTGACTCAGAAAAACCACCTAAAAACCTGAATCAAAGCAGACGGCCATGGGAATAGATCCCACGACCTCCCGAATGCTAAGCAGATGTGGTAACCACTAGTCCACAGAGTTCGGTCCATCAGCTAAAACATTTAATCAGGCGATACCATTTCAAGGTCTTGCATCATCAGAAATTGTTAACAATACTAACTAATAGGTCACAAATAATGATTGTGTTAAACTGCGTTATTAAAACGAAATAACAAGACACCTGCATAAACAAACCTAAGCATAAGTTTGTATTTAGGGGATTACCCCATCCGAATCTAGCAAGCGGCGACATACACGTGCATGCATGTAGTCAAAAAGTAGTGGGAAAGAGCAATGAGAATATATCGGCCTCAATTACATTGGTATCGGCCGATATATCGGTATTGCCCAAAAAATCCGTATCGGTCAATCCCTATTAAAAAGTATATATTATGTTTTGTCAGGTCAGTTTCACATAACTAAACATGACCTGGGGATACTTTTCTGAAGAACCGTAAGAAATGGAAATATTTCTACCCCTTTGCGTCCCTACAGCAGGTCCCTGCTGTAGCTCTCTCCACCACCGTATTCCAGGCAGATTTCCGAATTAATTGTCAGCGATGTTAAGAGAGTATTACAACATGAAATATTTTCTTGATGAAATGACGTAACTATTTTTGTTGTTGGCTCTTAGACTATTACAATGTATAACGGGTGTCCACTCGCAAAGTCGAACAAACGTAATCGACACTATGCGTTCGATTTTTCGGTATTTTGCCATTACGTATTTCTATACTACATAAGTAAATTTTAGTACTATTAGTATCATTTCATGCGAAATAATTTTATATTTCTATTGATGCCATTATCTTTTCTGTAACCTGAATTGACGAGCAGAAATCAGCAAAAACTTCCAATGCAATGTTAAATTCCTATGTTAGAGTTTGAGAATGAACACCCGGTATACAAGTTGCATAAAATTTGTACGAAACATGGCAATTCCATGAGTTGCAAAAGGATCAAGTACTATTTGCCATAAGAGTAACCGAAATAGAAAATGCAATAATTACTTTGGTAGCTAGGCAACAAGTAGCTATTATACCTACTTGTTGCCTAGCTACCAAAGTCATTATTGCATTTTGCATTCAGTTACGCTTATCGCAAAAAATACCATATGATCAAAAACTTTTAACCTCCAGAAGGGTATGGATTTTTAAAAAATAGTAATTTATTATACAAGACGATAAAGTTAAATTTTATCCATGAGTGAATCGTTTAACGTCGAGACGTTAATGATTCAAGAGTGGATAGAAATAACTTTATCGTCGTGTATAATACAATATTTTTTTCTATAGCAAGAATTTTAACAATTTCAAAAGAAAATAAGGACAGTCAATCACATTTCAAAATGTCAGTAGCTATATTGGGTTGCTACGATAATACGAAGCTGTCATAGTCAATTTAAACAAAAGTTAGAAAATTAAATTATTTTTTCTACTCCTTTATTAGTAAATTGCTCATTAAGCACTGTTTACTTGATTAGTAAATTCGTTGTTACAAACAGTGTTACGTAATGATAATGACTAACACGTAATTTTTTTTATTACGTTACAGTTAGCTTCTGTTGTTTGTACGAAGCGGTGTCTGCAGCCGCCTAATTTTTAAGATGGTGTGACAGATAGTTTGACAGTTAATAAAATATTTCTTTTTCGATTAACGAAATGAGTGTGATTGTAGAAAAAGTATAGTACGCAACTCGAGCTATAGAGCAATTACACGCTCGTGGAATTACACACGCGCCGCTACGCGGCTTGTGCGGAACTTTTCCAACTCGCGTGTAATATGCTTCCTACAGCTCTCGTTGTGTAATATACTATTATCTATCCTTGATGTTAAAGTGCTACTTTATCTACCCTTGCTGTTAAAGTAAAACTTGACCTTTTGTTTTGAGTTGATAAAAGCTCACTTTAACATGTGCTATAGAAAAAATATAATTTTTGTAATACCTACTTGTTAAATATTTGTTTAGGGACTGTTTAGTACTACGTAAGCAACCTCTTTACGGCCCGGCCGTAAAAAGTGTCCGTAAAGACCACGGCCTGCTAAACTGTGTGCCGAACGTCAAAGTGACGTTTGTCACCTGCTTACAGCCATACACAAAATTGGAAATAAATGACATTTATAAACAACAGTTGCAACGTCCTACGCACTCTCAATCATTCTAAAACGTCATTACACAAATCTAGCGTTTTTATGAAAATAAATCTAAAAAGATACGTATGACCGAATTGTATGTAGGTATTACAAAAACTATTGTACAATGCACGTCCGTTAGGGCCTTTACTGCCTCGCCAGTATTATTCGACTCGCTCTTCGAGCTCGTCTCACAAATTCTCTGGCTCGGCAGTAAAGGCTATCCTAACGGACTTCTACTGTAAAATACTATAATGTTGGCAGTGATCAGTAATAATATAACCTATACAATTTTGACAGAATCACTTACCTTTTACAGGATGTCAAATACTGAACACAAGGTGGTGCTGTGTATGGAAAATTAGGAAATCATTTTGAACAGGTGTAGTTGTTTTTGTAACTAACATTTTTATGTATTCAACAAAAATGTTTGTATTTGTTGCAATGACAATCCTGATGTAACCTTAAACTGACAGATATAAAATGCCAATGTGACTTTTACTACCACGTCCGCCAACAACATTTTTTTACAAAATAATTCCACAGCCCTCTAGAGGATAAAAGTTTTTGATCATACTGTAGTATTTGATCCTTTTCCAACTCATGGAATTGCCAGGTTCCGTACAATTTCTGGAAACCTGTATATGATATGAAAAAAATCTTCAACTAAGTTAATTCCACTCTATTAAATATTACAACATGCATAATTCAGAAATAATAATCGTGTTCTGTCAAGAAACAGAATTTCCATCAATGCATAGCATAAAATCTATTTGGACACCAGTATCGATTTGATTCGTAATCATTTGTACGAAAATCTCGAAAGGATAAACTTAGAATAAAAAAAACTTCAAATATTGCAAAATAAAGTGACTCGTATAGCAGTGAACGCACCGTGGTTCGTGCGAAATGAACAATTACACAAAGAACTTAATTTACCGCTGATCCTAGACCACATAAATAAACAGTGTACTAAATTTTTCGATACATCAACGAGTGTCCTAGTGCAGTGGCGTTTAACCTCGGACAAAAAAACAAACACCAAAGATTAAAAAGAAGACTCCCACAAGACTTATTACAATAAATACTCAACCTTTATTCACAAGCATTAGATACATGTATTAAGTTTAATGTACAATGTAAAATACGATTATTTTAATAATTCTCACTATGTTAGTTTAAGTTAAGTGCAACATAGAACCGAATCATGTATAGCAAATTGATTGCTGAGCTGATTTCATTAAATTTAAAAAAAAAAAAAAGAATAAGCAATTTTTCACAAAAATTTCAGGTGAACCTAGTAGTTGAAAATCTTTGCAGAACAAATTATAAAATAACTTGAATACAATGAATAACGCCGGTAAATTTAATTTTTGTCAAGTGAAAAAATTGAATAGAAAGACAAATCGAAGTCATTGCAAATTCATGGAAAAATGTATGACTTTCAAAACTAGTTGTACAAATTACTATACTCCATTTACTTGACATCTGCACTGTGAAACTGACATTATGTTGGCACCACTGCTATTTTTCACATTTTAACAATTAAATTACTGTACAGTCTAATAAAAAACACATTATTTTTGAGGTATAGTCAAGACATTTTTTTAAATTTTGACACTGACAGTGCAGATGTCAAGTAAATATTTATATATTTGTTTTGCTGGCAGTACGGCTGAGTTTTGTTGCATATCTCACGACACTTGTAAAAGTTAAGCCCCAGTCTGCTTGGTCAGTACTTGGATGGGTGAACATCTGGAGAGCGGACGTAGTGTTCTAGCTTAGACAGGCTCCACTACCTCAAGTACCTTTGCCGAATTTAAAAATGAACATACCCTCAGCGGCTTAATGTGCCCGGCACCCCGACACTGTGTAAACAGTATAAGAGGTTACAGATTATGTATGTATTATTTTTTCCAATTATAAATCTGTAGTCTGCACCCAAAAAAATTTGAATTTTAAAATTAAGTCTTGGGTATGTGAAATTTTGAAAAATATTTAAAAAATTAAAAAATCTAATTTTAGCTAAAGTTAAAGAAAAATAGGTGATTTCTGGCCATGTATTGTTCAGTTGGCTGAAACTACAACACGCTAAGAAAACCTCATTGAAATCTTACTTAATTTCCAAAAAATTGCACTTTTCGGATTTTGATGATTTCGAAAAACGCGATTTTCTAAATAAGTAAAAATCACTCGGTAAAGATGATTGAGGCTAAATAGGTTCTTAGACAAGCACAAATTATTGATGTAAAAAGCTTTATCGAAAAATCAAAAATAAAAAATGTTCCCATATGATGCTGACTTTTTGACGGTCACTGTATAAAGGGTATCCCAGAAATAAATGCACAAAGCATTTTGAAATTTGATAAAAGAACTATTTTTCCTATCCAAACTAGCTGGCTTTCAGAAAGATATAGTTGCAAAGAAAATAAGTTCAAAAGTTAAAATATTTTTACAATGTTGCATGGTTATCAACATTACTTTTAACCTCGCTTTTAACAAAAATTAAAGATCAACAACCGTAAGGTAAAATGCAGTGGCCCAGTGAATTTATTTAGGTAAAACTTTTAATCATTTTTAATTCAGCATTGCATAAGCCGATTTTCATAGATATTTCACAAACCGTATTAACTCACTCATTGGTTCCTTTTATGGGCTTTTTTTGAGCGCTTATTTCTGGGACATTCTGTATACTAAATTTTTGAGTTTAGAATGCACGCAGAGTAGACCTGTGGCGTGCTCGCTCTTTAAATTTGTTATTGTTATGGGGAAAATAGTGATTGTATCAATCGAAAAACTGTGTACTGTGACTTTAGACGACATTCAGTTAACCCACAAGTCAAAACTTAAGTGATCGAAGTGGATAATTTAGTGTTTTGAAAGTCATTAAAGAAATTGCTGTATTTCGTTCAAGGACCAACTATGCCGACAACTCGTGGCACAGGTGCTGCGCAAAAAGGATCCGGAGGAAATCGAAAAAGAAGAGAAAACCTATAGACACCAAGGAAACTCTGTCAAGAGCAAAACACAGGCTATTATCAATAATATGAATGTTAAATTTGATGACTTATCAAATATATAACTGAACTGTATGGATGGTTAGCTCAATTCAAAATAGTATCCCAATCTGTAGAACAAAAAGTGCGAGAGGTCGACGCATGTATGGATAATTTAGAACAATACAGTCGAACAAGTGTTCTTAAAGTTCTTAAACATTTTAAAGAAAAGTTAAAGATACATCTAAATTTATCATATATCCACAGGTTGCATCGAACCGGCCGAAACAAGAACTGATTCCACAAGCCATAATTGTCAAATTCGTTTCATATCGCACTAAATAATGATGTTATGAAACGTAAGTCTTTGTTGAAAAATACAGGTATTAGCATTGTGGAGAATCTAACAAGACACCGGGTTCAGCTGCTGAAGAAAGCAAACCAGAAGTTACGAAACAACTCAGCGTGGTCTCATGATGGACGTATTCTTATCAAACTCAACGATGTTATTAACACTTTAATCGCCACGTGAAGCTAACGTGCATCTCTAACTTTTTATTACAGCGCCGTGTGATGCTAACTTGCATCTCACGTTGAAAAGTTTTTCGTGGCCGTGTGATTCACGGTAGCTTCTCATTGTGCGTAACTTTACATGCTTTGCCTAATGCACGTGGCCTCCTATACCCAACAACACATTTACCCCTTGGATAGCGCATTTGGTTGCCTATTTATAGGCGTTTCAATATTAGATATGTTTTATTGTTTCTTCTACGTAGTGGCCCTTGAGACCCATTTCTGAATTTGTATTGCGGCGATTAACGTGTTAAAACAGTTAACTGTGCTAAAGATATCGACAATTTATAATCTCATTGTTGCTATTTTATGTACGTATATAGCTTATTGTTACTACCTGAGAAACTGTATATTTTGTTTATTTTGATAAGTACATTTATCTTGGTATTAACTTGCAACACTAGTCCAAGTTGCTTTGTTTAGATGTGCATTTAATTTTAAGGAGAATTACTGATGTTTTTCTTTTTCTGTGGTCTAATTGTTGAAATTGATGCTAATTTATCTGTTTTTTTCTTTGAGAAACGAGTACCACACATGGTACTTCTTGCTGTAATTTGTGTTCATTTTTTTTGTCATTTTTGTTTCTTTGTTGATTGTAAATGACTAGAAGTCTAGATTGCGCACATTTAAATGTTCGTTCACTACTGAATAATTCTGCAGGTTTCACATATCATTTATTAGAAAATTCCTACGATATACTGGCTGTTACCGAAACCTGGCTATCTGATGACATTCCTGACAATTCTGTATTGATAGCAGGCTACACGATAGTAATAAATGTGTTGCCTTTTATATAAAAACATTTTTTTACTTATAGCATAATTGAAAACAAAGAAATTGAGCAGCCTTGGGTAAGTGTTCTTTTAAATAGCTGTAGGTATGCATTTGGAGTAGTCTACAACGCTTCAAGAAGTAACTACATGAATTTTATTAATGCCTCAGAATCAGAAATAAGCGTCTCTGAAATATTACCGATACGGATGAATTTTTTTGTTTTGGGACTTCAACATGAATTTTTTGAATTTGGAAAGTTCCGCTCAGATTTTCTCGACACTTTCAGTCTCATGCAAGTAATAAAGGAGCCAACACGGGTTACACGAACAACATCTAACGCTTACATTATTAGAAATTCTTCTGTTCTTTGGGTCCATGAGATGTTTGATCATCTGCTTGTGCGCTGTATATGTGATGTGGGTCGGGTAAATACCCAGTGGGTAGGGTATTTATAAATGGGTATTTACCTGGGTATTACCCCTGCCTCGGGTAAATACCTAAAAACTGGGTATTTATCAAATTTATAATATTTAGAAAGCTAAGCTAACTTTACTCACATAAACTTATCTTAATAAATACACTACATATACAGGAACTGGAATATTTTATGTAAAGTAACAATTTAAATAACATTGAATAAGCATTGACCCAGGTAAATTAATCGTTTTATCGGAAATAAACAGTTAGATGCAATAAATTGCGCCTGTTAGAGTTAAAAAAAACATTGTGGTGGCTGACTCCGAAGATTGGGATAATTTAAATTGTTTGTACATTATTTTCTGACATGTTTCCATTTTTGAAAAATGAATATAACATTAACTTGAAAAATAATCCTTATATTTTTAACATTAATATTAATATATACTTAGAGACACATTATTAAACAATCTTAAATAAGGCAACAATATCACAAAATAATATAAACAACGCTGTATACCGATGGGATCATAAGTATGCAACAGCAATGAGATAGCATGAACAAAAGCACATAATACTTGAGTAAGAAAGAGATAACCGTACAAAAAAGTTATTTTAATATGCATATTTAGTTGACATATAAGTAATAAGTGGAAGTTCACCAGAGTCTGTCCTGTGTTTAAGAATAATGATAACACTGACGTAAGTAACTATAGACCGATAGCTATATCATCAAACTTTTCTAAAGTTTTGAAATGATCATCTATAACTACATCTACGCGTCTGTCAAAAGTATCATATCTCCATATCAACACGGATTTGTTGAGAAGCGATCAACAGTAACGAATTTATGCTGTCTTGTTCAATTCACTTCTGAAATTCTTGACAACCAAGGGCAAGTGGATGTAGTCTATACTGATCTTTCAAAGGCTTTTGATCGAATCGATCATGGCTATTACTTATGAAATTGTACATGTATGGTTTTAGTGTTTCGCTGGTGAGATTGCTGGAATCTTATCTGCTAGGTAGGACTCAGATTGTGGAATATAATGGTTACTCTTCTATACCGTTCACTGCTCGGTCTGGTGTACCTCAGGGGTCAAATCTTGGGCCCTTACTATTTCTACTGTTTATTAATGACCTTGGGCTTACTTTGCAATGCGAAACGTTAATGTTTGCGGATGATGTGAAGATATTCACATCAGTTAACACTTCAGTTGATTGTATCAATTTGCAAAGTAATTTAAATCTTCTTCGTGAATGGTGTACTAATAATAGACTAAATCTAAATGTAGCGAAATGTAAAGTTGTAACCTTTTCAAGGAAAGACATGCCTGTAATTTTTGATTACACTGTTGGTGGTAGCAAGTTAGATAGGTGTTATGAGATAAAAGATCTTGGTGTCATTTTTGACAGTGAATTGTCATTTAATACGCATATTGTGCAAATGGTATCATCTGCCAATAAAATGTTGGGTTACATAATGCGAAATTCTAAACAATTTTCTAATATAAGTACCATTATAACATTATTTTTTTCACTTGTACGATCGCGTCTTGAATATTGCGCCTTAATATGGTCTCCTTACTATGATCGATATAAAGTGCTTATTGAGGGTATTCAACGTAAGTTTTAAAATACCTTTGGTGTAAAGTGTATGGTTCTTATCCAACCAGGGGGTTTCCAAACGAAGAGCTGTTGGAAGCCTTCCATATGTGTTCTCTTGATACTAGACGATCAATAATTGCTTTGACGTTTTTATTTAAATTATTGCGTCACCAAATTGATTGTCCTTCAATTTTGGCAATGGTTAATTTCCATACACCAAGAAGCAATAGTAGATCACAGTGCACTTTTTACCTACAAACAGCTAAAACTAATTTACTATTAAAATCGCCTATATCAGTAATGTGTTCATTATACAATCAAATTTGTGGAAAGTGTGATATCTTTGAATGTACACTAAAATTCTTATTGGAAACATATTATGAATATTCTTAATCTGTTATTTATTTCTAAGTTTACATGTATACCCTATCGTCATAATATCATGATTATTTTTTTTGTAATTTGTCCTTTAATTGGTTCTGCTGTTGGACAATAAATATATTATTATTATTATAATTAAAATGAGCGTCAAGTCTACTCAAATATTTGTTTCTATCTTCATCTCTTTCTTATTCAATCATTGAATTCTGTTTTTTCATAAGGCCATAAGAGTAACCGAAATAACAAATGCAATAATTACTTTGGTAGCTAGACAACAAGTAGGTACAATAGCTACTTGTTGCCTAGCTACCAAAGTATTTATTGCATTTTCCATTTCGGTTACTCTATTGCAAATAGTATTTGAACCTTTTCCAACTCATGGAATTGCCATGTTCTGTCGAGTTAGGTATGTCTCCATCGGTATTTTGGGCAGTAAATGTTCTCAGTTCAGCTATTTTCTTAAACATTTTTATAAAATTCGAATAGAGCACCTTCACTTACCAATCAATTATACTGATTAGATTAACTTTATATTATTTGTAAATAAGTCTATAAATACCCGCTTAAATACCCATTTATTTTGGGTATTTACCCGGGTAAATACTAGGGATGTCGTACCCGGTCTAAAATCAAACCCGGGTACCCGAAAGCAGTACCCGGGTACCCCCCGGGTACCCGAAATATATAACAAAAATGTTAGTGTACATCTGAACATCTGAAGTAACTACAAATTGCTTTCTTTTACACCGCGAGTTTTAAATTAAACTAAATTGAAATAGTACCTACTCGCCAATTCAAACTGCAAGTCGTCTGTTATTCGTAAGTATTTTCAAATTTCCAAGTGTTATCAAATTGAAGTACGTGACTTTTTGTCCGAAATTGGTAGCAGCATCAATCAACATCACACACCGGATGTTTATGTTACTTCATCCCATACTGAAGCAATTTAATGGTACTATTGACGGGTTAAATATTTCGGTGAAGCGGATTTATTGCCTTCCTTATATGAAACAAAAAACATTATGTGGTATGGGATCACCCCATCCCATTCTTGTCATTACTGCATGGTTATGTTTTTCTAGCGCTTATTGCTATTATTTTTATTATCTCCGAAAAAGGCTGACGTCTTGGAAATTACATAATTTACTAGTCGGGTACCCGGGTCCTGAAACTACACCCGGGTCGACTATTACCCGGGTCGACCCGGGTACCCGGGTACCCGCCGACATCCCTAGTAAATACCCCGGGTATTTACCCCTAAAAATAAATACCCGGGTAATTTACATCACTAGCGCTGTATTATAAAATGTATTACTTTCAAAACCGTCACCTATGTTTTGCACTTACAGATGTTTCAAACATTTCAATTACCGTCAATTTCATTCAGATTTACGTTCCATACCTTGGAATAATATTTATGATTGTAATAATGTAGACAATAAAGTTAATTTGTTCAATGAGAATCTTTTAACGCTGTTAAATATACATGCACCTATGTTATGTCTAAAATAAGCAAACCGTATGCTCCATGGCTAACAGTTACTGTAAAAAAATATGATGCGCACGTGTGATCAAGCTTTATGCCGTTATAAAAGAACACAAAATCCGGTTCATTTCACTTATTACAAACAATTAAGAAATCAGGTAGTAGCGGCAGTACGGTGTGAAAAAAAAAGTTATTATGAATCACAATTCAAAGCAAATCCCAAATCGTTTTGGAAAAATCTCAGGACGGTAAATATAAAAAAAATCAGTCACTGCTGAATTGCCTGCTAACCTTCCAGAGTGCAATAAGTTAAACAATTATTTTATAGATATGGCACTTAATTTAAATGTAAATAATGCCAATTTAATTGAATTTTACGGAAACAATAATACTGGAAACATGTCCTCGTACCTTTACCAAAAATTAATAATCCAAAAGATGCTAAAGATCTAACGTCAATAACCATCCTACTGAATTGAAAGAGTCGTGGATAAGCAGTTGCGAGTGCATGTCACCAAAAATAGTAATACCAGTTAGTCGAGCTTTAAAGAAGGCCACAGTTGCACCACTGCACTGTTAAACAATAACAGACGATTTAATCATGAAAACTGATCGTGGGAACCTGTCAATACTTGTACTGTTAGATTATACCAAGCGTCATTATATAGGATTAACGGCCGGTCTTATAAAGGCCACTAATCTGACGTTAACTTTAAATCGCAGTTAAAATAAACAAAAGCTCATCAAAACGTTGGCGCTTATGACATACTATTCGCTAGTAAACAAATTTTTATGCGCTTTTGTTTATTTTAACAGCGAATTAAAGTTAACGTCAGATTATTGGCCTTTATAAGACTGGCTGTAAATCCACCTGCAATAAATCTAATATCCAGTTACATGTCTGATCGATGTCAAGCTGTTGTAGTAAATGGTATTACATCACCATTTCAAAAAATCGAAACAGGCGTTCCGCAGGAAGCCACTTTAGCACCGCTATTATTCTATATTTATATAAGAATATTTCCTGCAATTTTGCATTCGTGTAAAAGAAATTTTTATGCGAACGATTCGCAAATGTATCTATCTTTTGAGCCTGATCAGATATTGCTTGCATGTGACTCGTGTGAGCTGAACAGGGATTTGCAACGGCTATTCGACATTTCTAGGCAACACTCTCGTAAAGTTAATGCTAATAAATCCACTGTGATGTTATTTGTCCAAAAAAAAGATGTTAGTGATGCCATAAATCTCACAGATGTAAAAATAGAAGGTGATCGAGTACCTATTGCAGGGTCTGCAAGAAATCTGGGGCTTGTGCTTGACGGAGCTTTCCACTTCAAGAAACATCTGCCACAGTGCTTGCAAAGTGCTTACAATAATCTAAGACTAATTTTCCATAATCGACATGTTCTGAATCAAAAAATTTGAATAACACTTTGTAATAGTATGGTTCATCTCAAGTAGATTTTTGCGATTAGGTATATGGTCCATGTTTAGACTTACAAGATACTTACAGAATACAAAAGCTCCAGAATGCACGTGTACGATTAATGTTTGGTATAAGAAAATATGAAAGAATTTCATATAAATTAAAGGAAATCAAATGGTTAAATACGTCTCCATGCTGCTTGGCTTTATTATAAAATTTTCCTTTTTAAATCATCTGCATATTTATATAACAAAATAAGTTTTCGTACCGATGTTCACAACTTAAATTTGAGGTCTAGGGGTAATGTCACTATTCCTTTGCATAATTCTGAATTAGGTAAACGGAGTTTTTCATATCGAATTGCCAAACTATACAACGACTTGCCTTTAGACCTCAAACAACGCTCTTTGCCACGGTTTCGGTACCAGCTAAAATCGATGCTACTCGGAAAACAAGATGTTCAACATATTTACTTGTTGGTGAATAGTCATTTATGTAGATAGGATTTATTCAGTGAATGCGCTATTTTAATATTACCAGTTTTTTTACACTAAGGTTAGGTGTCGGAGTAGTCCACAAATATTGTTGTGTACTGAACCTCGCCCTAAAATATATAAACATTGTTTTTAATTTGATTTTTTTTTTGTACAAATAAAGGCAATTTATTATTTTATTACTATTATGCGCGCGAACCGAATATCGGCACTAAAGGTTTGTTCACACAGTACCAACCGCTAAGAGAGCATTTACACCGTAACACCCTTTGGTGGTAAATTTCAAAAATCCCTGAAAATGATTTGGTCTAATATGCCAAATTTCAACTTCCTATCTGTAGTAGTTCGCTCGTTGAGGCAATCTTTAAAAACAGATCTATCTTATTTAACTCTTTTGAGGAGATGCATTCCGCAAAACCCTGAAAATTGTTTGACATGAATTGTAAAACGAATTAATATGCTGAATTTCGACTTCCTACCTATATCTATCTCGTGACGATCTTTGAGAGGATACATTTTGAAAAACCCTGAAAATTACTTGATTTGATGTGTAAAACAAACTACTGTGTCGAATCAACTTTCTACCTGCAGCAGTTACCGTCTTATGGTGATCTTTAGAAAAATACATCTACTCCATTTAACCCTTTCGGGAGTTATTTTTGAAAAAGCCTGAAATTGATATGACCTAATTTGTAAAACGATCTAATACGCCGAATTTCAATCTATCCAGAGTTTGTACTTGCGATTTATTAACTGTCATCGCAAATGCTAGGTGTACAGGAAACTGCTTCTCCGAAAGCAAAAAGGTAATGTAATATCAGAAGGTGTTAAATCTATACATGGTAATAATGCTCTTCTGCCTGTAGCATGCCGATTTAAGACTTCCAAATCTAAACAGTTCTCGTATAAATTGCGTACCATTAATCTTGTGTCTTTATTAAACCAGTAGACACATTTAAATTTCTCAAGAGAATAACAATTGCCGCTATTTTTAGTGTTAAGCAATGTGGAGGTATTCTACTGAAATTTAACGAATCTAGAAATTCCATAGGAAATTGTAAAATGTCGTTAATATCTGCAATTGTAATCACACTCAAATATTTCTTTTCATAACCAGGTAAGAGAAAAATAATTTTGTGGTTAATTTTATCGGAATGTTCGTTTATTAGCGCTAAAATTGAGAATTTTGAGATACTAAGGATGTTCTCAAGAGTTGACAAACTATTACCAAATATTTCTGTAATGATGTCCTCTGGCAATTGGTTGAGATGGTATTTTAATTGTATCCTCTTCACCTGTAATCGTGGAGTATTTTCCATTTCAAATTTGTAAGAAAATGGGGGATGTGTAAGTACATTCGATTAATAATGAACTGATGTACAGTCAAGATTCACCAATTGAGGAAGTACTGGCTAAGATGCAAAGACAATTAAGTCATTTTGAGGAGTGGTTAAGAAACAACTTTCTGTTTGTAAATACAAAAAAAACTAATGTTATGGTATTTGGAACTAATGTAAATGTAGAACTTATAACTAAATTAAAACTTCTGAACAATGAATTAGATTATGTTTTGGATTGTAAATATCTAGGTTTAATTATAAACAACAAATTGAAGTTTAATAAGCTTATTGAATATGTGATAGACAAAATTAGTAAACGTGTAAATTACTTCTATAGAATTAGGGATAGCTTATCTATGTTCTCAAGATTAACTGTATATAAGTCAATTATAGCCCCACATTTTGAATATTGTTCGACCATTTTATATTATTGTAATGAGACAGAAAAGAGAGCTCTCCAAAAACAACAAAATAGGGCAATGAGAATTATTTTAAAGGTATATAAATATACACGGATTAATAATATGTTGGAATGTTTACAGTTTATGAGTATTAAACAAAGACTAATTTTCAATAATATGATATTTATATTTAAAATGATACATAAGATGCTACCAACATATATGTCAAATAAAATTAAGTTTGTAAATGATGTACATAGTTATAATACTAGAACAGCAACCAATATTTACGTACCTTCTGTAAAGAAAGCAGTAACCAAGCAATCGCTTTTTCATGATGGTTTAGTTCTGTACAATGACCTGCCAGTACATATGCGTGCTATTAATAATATTAAGGAGTTTAGGAGAAATATTGTGCAATATGTTAAAAGTAGTTTCTAAATGTACCTGATAGAATTTATTTTTTTTTTGTTCTTTTTGGATAGGTTTTTGTTTTTGTTTATTGTGTATTTTGTTATATGTTGTTGAAAATATGTAGCAGAGACTTGCTAATAAACTGTTACTACTGTTACTACTACTACATACCATGTGGATAGGTTAAAACCGATGTTCAAAATAAATTTAAAAATAAAAAAAAATGACAGTTCCACGTCAACAAAAAGCGTGCTACAGATTAGGCAAGTTTTATTGTTTTCAATGGCTCCCGCAATCAAGTTTATTTGTTATCTTTATCTCCCTGTAGTTTAAAACAATAAAAATGTTGCGTTCAATATGAAATAGACACTTTATTAATATGAATTCAATTTATTATTGTGGAGATAATTAATGTCAGAAAATTATTGAAAATATGTGAATATAAAAAATGCATGATTTTAATTATTATTAGAATAATAACAATCATTAGTCGTAACATGTTTATTATCAATTAAAAGTTTAACAACACGTTTCGCAATTTTTGATTGCTTCATCAGTTGTAAATTTGGAAATTATTAAAAAATATTGGTTTACATTTATAACATCATTGTAAGGTAGCACAAAATATTACATTTATCTTAAAATTATGTAGAACACATTAGAAGGTTATGTTTAAAAATTATTGTTACATAGGTAACATGTCATTATGTTACGTATTGTTAAACTTTTAATTGATAATAAACATGTTACGACTTATGATTTTTATTATTCTAATAATAATTAAAATCATGCATTTTTGATATTCACATATTTTCAATAATTTTCTGACGTTATTATCTCCACAATAATAACTTTAGGGCCGGTTGCAGAAAGCAATGTTAAGTCTGGTGTTAGCTAACATCGCGTCAAAGTGAACAAAATCGCATCAAATTTTGTTTACTAATGTATTAGTCGGTATTAGTTACCATAAGCATTTGAGATTTGATTCGTTTTTGTTCACTTTGACGTCGCGTTAGCTAACACCAGACTTAACGTTGCTTTCTGCAACCGGCCCTATTAAAGTTCTAAATGTCATTTCTCAAATCGAATTAATGAATTCAATTGTTTTATTTCAAAACTTGTGTGCAACTCTATTAAACTGTCAGACCATGACTTCTGCTTCATTTAGCAACAACGGTTTTTTCATCACTTACATAAAAGAACTATTGTGTAAAAAATAAATATGCTTATCACCACTTTCTAGCCATTATACAAGTTTTGGTTTATCATTGGCTTATGCTACACTATTCCAATGTGCTTTGCAATAAATATTTACACAAGCCTCTTTAGTGATAACCAATTCGATATTTTGCAACAATTATAAAACTGATAAAACCTAATTCATCATAAAATATTCGACAAGTCACCTACCTTCCTTAATATAGGCCCATCCGATCCGACTATATTCCGATGTTATCTTAACACTGAACTTGCTAGTAAGACTTTCGGCCAGTCTCTGCATCCAAATGCGTCGCTCAGAAATGCTTCTGCTCCCATACACATGCCCACCTCTACTCTTCCCCGACACATTAACTTCCAAACAATGGAGATCCTCATTATCATACCTGCCAAGAAGAGCACAATTAGCCGTTTAAAAAACCCACAAAACACTGACACGCACTTATATTTGTACTTCTGATCCACCAAGGCCTGGACGCTGAGTATGGTATCCATTGGGAAATTTTCTTTGGTACTGTCGCACGTGTTGTCAGTATAGCAACCGAACGCCCCGTTTTCTAAAATGCACCAACGGGCACTAAATTCTCCAAACAAGTCCTCTACTGGTCCATTTGTAACTTTATAAAGCATGCCCTTTTGCTGTACAAGGCCCTTTGGCGATAGAGTGGGCCGGGTTATAACGTTCTCCTTCTGCTTGTGCCCTTTCACTATATCAGGTGCCTTTTTAAGAACCTCATTAACTTGTTTAAACCAATTAATTGCCTTAGATTCGTGGCTATTACCACTGTGACTTGTTTTTGTGCTAGTTTCCGACACAAACCAACTAGTTTTCGACTTTTCAGCCTGGTTAGGAGTTGCAGGTGCTTCTTCCGGTAGGGAATCAAACCTTGTTGGTGGAGTGGGGGGGTTTACATATTCCTCAATTTCAGATTCGTTCGAAGTGCTCCAGTTATCAAAAGTACCTGCATTCGATATGGTGCCATACAGGTCACCTTGCAGCAGTTCCTCCAGGGCTTTTAAGTCGTTCACATTTGAATAATCGTTTGGGTCGATATGGTTAAGCGGATCAAACTGTAAGATGACACTTTCGGCAGCTTTTCTATTTAGTTTCTTGGTGCGAGGTGGGGGTCGTATGCTATGGTTTTCATATAAAGTGTTACGTACTTCTATATGGGATATATCCGAACTGGTTTCCAAAATATCTGAACTTGCGTCTGTGCTTGTAGCAACATTAAGAATGGGAGTGCTGTCGATATTACTGTATATATTCTCATTTTTGGAAACTGGGTCGTAGTAATTCCACGATTCTGATCTTGAAAGGCTGACATTTCTATCCACTGTCCCAGCAGTCATATCTACACAACTATCTGTATCCGAATTGTACGGATATAAAGGAAACACACTTTCATAATCATATTGATTACGAGGTAAAGGATTACTTCCGGAGCTGTTGCTATTTGAACTTCCGGAAGCAAGCGACTGGGGCTGGTCATAAATGGAATCTTCCCTTAATGGAGGTGGAGGGTGAATTGGCGGAGGTAAACTGACAGAATCCTCAGAGCTGTTATCAAATTCCGTCACATCCACGTTATTATAAATACTAGAATTTTCACTAGGGCAAGGCCTTATAGGCGATTGAAAGCTTATAGAATTAAAAATATCTGTTATAGCCGAATCCGACCTTCTGTCATCCTCTATTTCTACTTGAGCAACTGCTTGTTCCGTACCTGCCGTTGTAAAACGCCTCGTAATTCTCCGTACACTCTGCCTTGTGCCCTCTATAACCGCCTTCTTTTTTTCCTGCACTTTGCCAGCAAATTCCTCGGTTAGCTGCTTCGATGTGTTGCTAAATGTCTTTACACGTCGTGAAAATGTGTTCATATTCGCATCAGACTCCTTGTTCCCTTCATGTTTGGTTTCGGCAGTCTCCGTTTTCTCTGGGGTTACAGGAATGAGCCTCCTCGGCGTTGGTACAGGCTTCTTGTGTTCGCCGAGAGAGCGAGGGGCTGGCACGGGGGCACTCATTGTAACCTGCAAGTTTCGTTGATTAATAACTAATTCAACAGAAATTTAGAGCCAATTAAAAACTACTTACATTAATTACAAACACACTACCTGTAACGTCGCCGTTACAATTGCAAACAGATTACTTTATCATGTTCTGTCGATATCTGCCTCTTCTTATCCAGCTCAAAATAATATGAAATACAAGGCACAATAGTAAATGATACGTTGTGTTTATATTACTCATACGAAAGGTCTTTGAATGCGATAATGCACCCACAAAAGTCAGATAAGGTTATTCTCCTTATTTGAACCTCGAAAGGCGAACAAGTGGAAGTAAACACAAGCCGCCGACGTGAAGAGCGATACACGCGTGATGGAGATGGCGCGTATGACTAAGCCTTGATAGAGTTTATTCATTACTCGGGGTATATTGGCTTTGTTGAACACGCAAAAAAATGCAACCGAGGCCTTGAAACGCTGTAATAAGCAGAACTCGCTGAATAATACACATCTCGCTAAAATTTCAAATACCAGGAAACGCCGCGTTTATCACACGGCTTTCCTTTGGCCATGGAAGCTGGTATTTGCTCAATTTGCTGCATAAGCGTGGAAGCATCGAAGCTGGCTATTTTTCCAAAATAGTTGACTTTAAAAAACTGGCGCGCGGGAGGAACGTAAAAACGGAATGAATGAAAAAAACGGCGTGGCATGCTATTTTGCATTTACCATTCTTGATATATTTAACGGGAATTTTATTTTAAGAAGAAAACGTCATTCAAATGTGTCACCTACCTAATATAATTTGGTTCTAATTTGAAATCATAATGCAACTCAACTACAGGTGACCCCGAGAAGACGTGCACGGTAACGCCGCTCTTCGGCGGTCTGTATTTCGTTATATGCGACTATGGTCAGTTTAGTAAACATAAAAACACAAAGTGACATTTGATTTCCAAAATGTCATTAGTGTATTTCCAAAATTCACATTTGTCTAGGAATGTACGAACAAAACGTTACTAAAACAAGTAGGTTAAGGGTGTGACATTTATTTGGCAACTGTCATAAATTTTAATAAGTAATAGTACATTGTGTATCTAGGACGAAAAGCGGCATTCGCCTCGCCCAACAATATTCAGAGTCGTCTGGGAATGATGCTTTTTGTCCAAGATACACATACTATTTTTCCGCCAATCGATACGAGTAATTAAAAAAATTAGGAAATAGTACTCGAATATTCCTTGCCTAGGCCGGAAATATTATTCCTGTACAGTTGTATTGTAAATTAGCTAGCAACGGCTGATGTAACGGAATGTTTGAATTATTCCTGTACAGTTTTATTGTAAATTACCTAGCAACGGCTGATGTACTGGAATGTTTGACTTTGCTCAATAAAATTTTGTCAATAATGTGACAGTTCTAGTACGATTGGCGGAAAAGTACATTTTTTTTCAGTAATAATGTATTAAGGGCAAATGCTTTTGCCGGTAAAAATGTTTTACGAAAGTATTTTGTTTTGGCAATGTCACAAGACAAACTAACTTGATCAAATTCCCGAGCCGAAGGCGAGGGAATTTGTCAAAGTTAGTTTGTCGAGGGGCATTGCCAAAAAAACAACAAATCGTGAGTAAAACATTTGCCAAGCAAAATCATGAGCCCGAAATACATTTTGTGGACTATTTCCCAAATATCGGTTCATTTTGACTTTTATACTGATGCGCAATGACAGTTTAAATGACGTTTCTTAAATACCACCTTGATTAAAGCAACATATTTGGTGGTTGCCGTGGATGCAAGTGGCAAAAGAAACTGACAAAATCCCAAGGGAAAATTTCGATTTTTTGCCACTACAAAAACACACGATTGGTTGAATTTTGAAAAAGCATGGCTTTTCATTGGATAATAAGAGATGTGGGAAATAGTCTATAATAATTTTCAAGGTCAACTTTCTAGGGTATAAGTGGCATTCCTGCAGGGTCCCTAGTTTTAATAATGTTGGTACATAGATTTTTAGTTTTTTTTTCCACTAAAACAATGATTGTCATTTTGACAGATATGTCATAATAGTGGGTAAAACTAACAGCATAATAAAATATTGCAAATTTATTAATTATTAAACTTACAATATTTGAAAATAAACATAATGAACGTTTGATTCAATGTAAAAAAATGAAAATTGTCAAGAGTTCAAATTAAAATTGACACATAACCATAATTTTGAAAAAGTTCTACCAACACGAGGTATAAAAATTTCCTAACGTTTTACTCACATATCTACCAACATTGTAACACTTTGACAGTTATTATAGAAAAAAAAACGTACTTTACCTCTAAGGATATTATAATTATACAAATATTGTGTTGTCACTTGTTGCAATGACACTAGAAAATATGTAATGAGAAATATTGTCATTGATTATTATCATTTTTACTTCCTTTCACAATAAAGGAAGTATTCGAATCACCCCAAAAATTCGAAATTGAGTTTTCAACAGATCTTCACGTTTTAGAGTCCCCTGAACCCAAAAAACATATTTTTTTTATTGGTCTCTCTGTGTGTCTGTCTGTCTGTGTGTCTGTCTGTCTGTGTGTCTGTCTGTCTATGTGTCTGTCTGTCTGTGAACAGAATATCTCAAAAACGAAAAGAGGCATGGCGTTGACACTTTATATATAAGTTTTGTGTACTCTGTAGATGCGACAGCAAGCCTTTGACGAAAATCGCATAACCGGAAATAGGTGTTTACTCTTGTGATTTTCAGTTTTTTTCGATTTTTTCAAAAACGGCTCTAACGATTTTTCAAACTTCACATTTTTATTACATTTTTAATGTGTATTAATGTGAAATAGGTGATTTTCCAGTTGAATACTTCTAAAATGGGTTTCTTTTGTTTTTTTACAATTTTTTTATTAACTCCTATTTTAAATAGAACGCCCGGTATATTATTACATTTTTGAATTCCGCTTAAAATTCTAGAGAAAATTTGTCTCTTTAACTAACGCTCTATTTTGTACCGTTTTTCTAGAATTGGTAATTTTTGAAAATTTTTGACAAATGCCTAAAAATTTAAAATAAAATTTTTGGTTATTTATAAGATCACTGTAAAAGGAAGTTGTGTGCGTGTATCACACCAGATTTTTTAATTTAAACCCCGCCTTTATGCAGGTGTGGAAACCTTTGCAAAAACAAAATACAGAATCCCCAGTACAAAAATTCTAAGCCTAAGCTAACAAAAGCTGCGTTCGGAAAGGTACCTCTGACAGCTCTGTTTCCACGAAATAATTCGCAGAAAGAGATCGATAATAGCCATCGGCGCGGGTGGAAGTGAGATGAATGAACGATTTCGAGGAAACAGAGCTGTCAGAGGTACCTTTCCGAACGCAGTATTACAAAGAGTAAAAATGCTTTTGTGTTTACTGAACAGACTATAACCAAAGATTACAGATAAATCTTTGCTATAACTGCCAGTTACTATACATACACAGTAGGTACCTTAAAATGGAATAACAACTATAAATTTTTAATAATTGTTACTTATATTTAAAAATGATCTTTATCGCATTTCATTTGGTACCTAATATACTACATTTCTACATTAGTTGAGAAATGTGGTACGTTTCTACATTAACAACACTTTTCTGCATAGCAACAGCGATTCGTTTTACGTTTGGCAGTACTGAAGTGTATTGTTGGTGACACTGTAAGTCTATGGCAATTTCGAGGTTAGCAGGTTAGGTTTTGCGCCAATTTGACACAGACTGACGCAAAACCTAACCTGCTAACCTCGAATTTGACGTAGACTTACAGTGTCACCAACACAAAACTGACGCAAAACCTAACCTGCTAACCTCGAATTTGACATAGACTACAGTGTCACCAACAATACACTTCAGTACCGCCAAATGCATAACATCAACTGTAGCTGCTTATTGTGATTTAGTACATAGAAACACGTTCTGCTCAACTTGGTTATGTTTTGACATTTAATGTCACTTTTATGTAAAAATTTGATATTTTACATTTCTCATGAAATGCGATAAAATAGTATACGCAACACGTTAGAAAAGTGGTTTTACTGAACAAGTATGGCTGGCTTGAGTACGAGCGTTAGCGAGTACTTAAACGGCCATACTAAACTTGTTGCGTAATATCAAAGATGCTCTTTGGTAATATACTATATTATCGCATTTCATTTGGTAATGTAATACGTTTCTACATTCAAAATCATTAAGAAATGTGGTACTTCTCTCATTAGCAACACTTTTCTGCATAGCAACGGCGATTAATTTTACGTTTGGCAATTCTGAAGTGTATTGTTGGTGGCACTGTAAGTCTATGTCAAATTCGAGGTTAGCAGGTTAGGTTTTGCGTCAGTTTTGATACAGATTGACACAAAACCTAGCTGCTAACCTCGAATTTGACATAGACTTACAGTATCACCAACAACACACTTCAGTACTGCCAAACGCGTAACATCAACTGGAGCTGCTTATTGTGCTTTAGTACATAGCAAGAAGACTGTACCAAGGAGACGTAACTTGATATGATGGCGCTGTCTGCAGTGTGTACTATCTTTGGTCATTTTGATATGTTTTCGCTGCCGTTCGAGACTTGGAAGCGAGCTAAATTAACCTGTAATCGCAGTTAAAGTCAGTTTACGATTGTTAATCAAATGGAGTGTATTTCAAGTGTGTTATTAATTGTTAAAACATGGTCTGAATTCCAGTTAGACGCAGCAAATATTTGACATTAACAGTTCACGAGTTTTGTGAATGGATTATAGTACACGACAACCGCTATATTAGTCAACTTTAGCGGTCCGCTTCGACACGGCAGTTATTTCTGTTTAGTACAGTCTTCTTGGTACATAGGAACAATAAGTTATGCTCAGTTTGGTTATGTTTTGACATATACTCCATTTACTTGACATCTGCACTGTCAAACTGACATTATGTTGGCACCACTGCTATTTTTCACATTTTAACAATTAAATTACTGTACAATCTAATAAAAAACACATTATTTTTGAAGTATAGTCAAGATATATATTTTTTAATTTGACACTGGACAGTGTAGATGTCAAGTAAATGGAGTATATTTACACCCGTATGCATAGTCGTTCGCCAGCGGCTCGCCGGAGTTTCGTTATGAATAGTATGTTGGCGGCACTGTACGTCTATGTCAAATTCGAGGTTAGCAGGTTAGATTTTGTGTCAGTTTCTGTCAAAACTGACGGAAAACCTAACTGATAACCTCGAATTTGACATTAGACGTACAGTGCCGCCAACATACTATTCATAACAAAACTCCAGCTAGTCGCCGGCGAACCGCTGGCGAACCACTATGCAGACGGGTGTTAGTGTCACTTGTATGTAAAAATTTAATATTTTACATTTCTTATGAAATGCAATAAAGTAGTATATTCAACACGTTAGAAAAGTGGTTTTACTGAACACGTATGGCCATTCACGTACTCGCTAACGCTCGTACTCAAACCTGCTATACTTGTTCAGTAAAACATCACTTTTCTAGACTTGTTGAGTAATACGAGTCCCGTCTCATTGAATTTGGCCCAATACTTAAAAGATGCAATTATGATTTTTTTCAAAAGAAATAGTAGAACCGAAGAGCATATACAGTGTGGTCCATTAAGTGTGCAACAAATGGGACATTTTTTTATTAGTTGTAAAACCAAAATTTAAATACCGCCAAAAGTTAGTGCATGTTTGATAACCATATCAGATGCCCTTAGAATGGCTTCAAGTCAAACAATATACAGGGCAGGACAAAAAATATGAAATTCGTTCAAGAATAAAGTTACCTTAGTTAGAAAATATAGCAAATTTTATTGAGAAAAGTTGTTTAGAATCAAAAGTTATGCTCAAATACAAAGTCACGGCCTCCTATTCGAATTTTGATTCTTTTTTTGTAAAATTTTTTTATTATCCCCGTATGATACATATTTTTATTATTCTGATTTTATTAAGAGTTTTTCATATGTAAATTATTATTAGTAAAGCATTTGCCTTGTTAAGAAGAATATTTGCGAATTCTAAAGTTCTGTTAAATATCGTTGCAACAAACATGAAGTGGACGGTTACCTAAAAAAAATATAAATCCAAGTAAATTTTACAAATACGCTTCAAGTTGCTAAAAGTTATTTAAAAGAGATGTGGGTGTGGCTACTTTAAATACATATAAAATCAAAATAATAAAAATATGTATCATACGGGGGTAATATAAAATTTTTCAAAAAATAATCAAAATTCGAATAGGAGGCCGTGACTTTGTATTTGAGCATAACTTTTAATTCTAAACAACTTTCCTCAATAAAATTTTGCTATATTTTTTTAAATAAGGTAACTTTGTTCTTGAACGAATTTATATTTTTTGTCCTGCCCTGTATATTGTTTGACTTGAAGCATTCTAAGGGCATCTGATATAGTTATCAAACATGCACTAACTTTTGGCAATATTTAAATTTCGATTGTACAACTAATAAAAAAAATTCCCATTTGTTGCACACTTAATGGACCACACTGTATATGCTCTTTGGTAAAACTATGACCGTGTTTTTATTTTTTACTGCTATTATTACTTTCTTAATAATTAATATTAAAATATGATTTTTGTTGCGTGGAACACAAAATTCCACGAGGTTTTTCCTATTGAGATCATTACTGCTCATTTCATTTTCAACTAATTCTATAATCAAGTTAGTTGTGCTTTATGAAAACAATCTAAAGTTGACGTTTCTAAATGTGTAAGTAGCATCGGTTAAAAGTATTCTTACGCTAAATAGTTCAAGTTTACCGAAAATGGTTCGTAGAAAGTCGGTAACAAAAGATACTCGTAAAATAACCATTTCTCTGTCAAAAGATGGAAAGTCTTGGCCAAAAATAAGTCAAATTGTGAAGTTATCACGATACACGGTACGCAACATTATTCGTCTGTATAAAACAATCGGTTCTATTGTTACAAAGCGTAACATTGGAAAAAAATCTCTCATAACTGACATTAATAAAAGATGTTTAAGAAGAATAATAAAGCAAAATAAGCGTTCTATTTTTGGTTAACTCGTGTGTTATGGAATAATGCAACTGAAAAATGTTTCTCAAGGGTCACTTGGCACAATACAGCTTTCTTGGTCTTAAAATATATAGGGTAGATTTTTATTCAATTAATTTTCATTCCACAAAAAAGCAAAAACCGATTTATTTTGCAGGTAAAAGCAAAAATCTTTATAACGGTGCAACAAAAGAAGAATAGGCTGCGGTGGGCAAAGGATCATAGAAATTAATGTCAAGATTAATGTGATGCAGTACATTGGGCAACCAATCTAGATTTAAAGTCTGCGTAGGTGATAGTCACAGTAGGATTATCAGAACTAAAGACAAGGCATACCACAATGATTGTTTAAAGATGAAAGTCAAGTTTCCTGCATCTGTAATGGTTTGGAGATCCATATCGGCAAAGGGAGTAGGCAGACTTTACTTTGTAGAAAGAACAGTCAATGCCGAGAAGTACATTGGAATATTACAGACCTATCTTAAGGCTACAATTGAAGAATCTGAAAATGCTAGTCTGCAATTTACCTTTCAGCAGGATGGAACTGCGTCTCACACAGCTATAAAAGTTAAAGAGTGGCTCTTGGAAAATGATATGATTTTTCAAGTGAAAACAAAGATTAAAGTAGAAAATGAATATACACAAGAGATAAATTGTAACTCCGGCATATGACAAGGTGACGCCATGAGTCCTGTACTCTTCAGTTTAGTAATGGACAAATTAATCAACAGCGTCAGAGATCTACCAGGATAAATATTGTGTTACGCGGACGATGCAATACTTCTGGCAAAGACAGAAGACGATCTACAAAGACTTCTACATCGACTGGTTACAATTACAACATACAAAAATTATGATATGGTTGTATCAAAACAAAAACAAAATCTATGACAACTGCTAAGGATCCTATATGCTGCAAACTAGAGTTAGAGGGATATACATACCTATGATAGAGCAGGTCATGAATTTCAAATACTTGGACGTAGATATTACAAGTAATAGAAACAACTACGAAGAAGTAAAACGACAATCTTGGAATGAGGCCAGAATATCAGCTTTCTTAGATATAACCTGGCGTAACAAATATTTATCCGTTGACAGTAAAGTGAAAATCTATAAAACTATAGTTAGGCAACATTAGGTCTATGGTGCCGAAACCAGAGCGGATACAAAAAGAATAAAATAACTCTTACGTACAATTAAGTAGCGTATAAATTTAGTAACTCCGTTAATCTTCATTTTCAGGAAAAAATCTCAAAGGGGTGTAGCAATTCAAATAGCAGCGAATTTATTAGTAATTTTCAGATTTTTATCATTTGTTTTAAATGTTATGTCATCAATATTTTCTGTTAATGACAACCTATATACTTTTTTATTTATTTCGGTGCCTAGCAAGTTTTAATCGGTTTTCAACGGTATAAAATTCAAAATAGTTACATTAGAAAAAAATTTGAAAAGCGGCCTTAAAGTTGATATACTGAAGATGAATGAAATTAACAGAGTAATTCTAAAGTTATCTGGATTTGAAGAAAAAATTTAGTAGTGATTATTTTTTTACTTTAACAATAATTCCAACAAAAATGAACGTACCATCAACTCCATAGAAAACTGGTACAGCTAGTTTTAGGATGGTTATACAACGTATGAATAATATGTCGGTGGCACTGTAAGTCTGTGTCAAATTAGAGGTTATCAGGTTAGGTCTGTGTCAAAACTGACGCAAAACCTAACCTGCTAACCTCGAATTTATCATCAGTTTTTGCTTCAAGCCCAGGTAAGTATCCTTCCTCATTGAACTGGTTTTTAAAAAAAATTTTTATAATGTAACCTAAGCAAAATTTTATACTGTTGAAAAAATATTAAAATTTGCTATCGAAATAAATAAAAAAATTAGGTTGGCATTTAAAAAATAGTGATGACGTCATAACATTGAAAACAAGTGATAAAAAAATCTGAAAATGACTGACATGTGCGTTGTAATTTGAATAGCTAAACCTCTTTTGAGATTTTTTTCTATAAATGAGCATTAACGGAGTTACCGAATTTATGCGTTACTTAATTTCCACACTGTATATAGATTATACATTAATAGCATGAATCACTCAATACATACTATAACTACATTATACATATTATAACTTATATATTTGTATTACCTTTCTATAAAATGCAAATCTTTTGTGCATGTTGTTCAAATCTGCTTCTTTCACTGAGCACACCAACTTACAACACTGTTTATAAACAATGCGCAGAATTAAAGCAGACAAAATCTAAATTTCTACCCACATCTTTAATCACTCACTGATGACACGACTGCATTACTCATTTTCTGCTGCTGCAATACTATAACATGCTGAATAACAGTTTTTGCCTTAAGTGCAATTAAAGAAAATTATACCTCTTAGAAAACATTTTATTATAAACCAACAAAGTACATATATTCATGAAAAACAAGTTTTAATTCTTTGAATAACGAACAGTAATGAACAACGTAACTAGTTTCTAATACTACAAACTTAATATAACTGCCTCTTAAAATCTAATATTGACAAACAGTGAAAAGTTATGCAACATTTTCATGTTTCAGCATTTCCTTCTTACGCTCAACTCCCCAGCGGTATTTGCTGATGTTCCCAGATTTTTGAATGACACGGTGGCATGGAATGACATAAGCAATTCTGTTTTTTGCTATTGCGCTTGCAACAGCACGAATGGCAGTGGGTTTGCCAATCGCTTTAGCAATGTGTTCATAATTTGTGGTGGCTCCGGATTTCAGCTTGGTCAATTCCTTCCATACGTTGATCTGCAGATCTGTTCCTTTAAGCAGCACGTTTACTTCGTTGCCTTCTGCTGTGGGGTTGTTGAATATCTGTTCGGCAACTGGCTTGACTGCACTTGTGTCTTCTTTTAAAACTGCATTGGGCCAGTCCCTTTGCAAATTGTCAATAGCTGAATTGTCCTTGCCTTTGTCGTGAAAGGAGATGTAGCACAGTTTATCGTTATTTGTAGCAATAATACTTGGGCCGAATTTGGTATCAACAAACCCGTACTTTATTTCGAAATTTTTCATGTTTTTATATTCTTCTGTAGTAATTGTATTAAAATTAATCGTGTTAGACATGTTTATGCGATTGTTTTACGTCTTAACGAAGAAGTTTTTTAGCTAACACCGCTGGCAGTTCAAACTATTATTTTATGCTGTTGCGCAATTCAATTTGAAAATTGAGGTTATAGCGCCTATAGACTTTAAAAGAGCGGCAAAACCATGGCAAAACAGTTGATAGTGTTAACAGTACCGACTACGAACACTTACGACGTAAAAGATTGGATGTCATGATTAAAACTATAATTAACTAAAACGGCACTTTTAATAATAATTTTTGCACGATAGAACAATTTTACTTAGTTACAGCGTTTGTTGCCAAATCAGTGATTTATGTTTACCGTTCTAAAACGGTAAGTAAAAATTCGAGGTTAGCAGGTTAGGTTTTGCGTCAGTTTTGACACAAAGTGACGCAAAACCTGATTTTACATTCGTCTAAATCGGCTAGAAACACCCTCTTTGCATGTCTAGGCATGAAAATTACAGCTAATGTAATTTAAATTTTGAAATTTGAAAATCGGTTGGTAGCACTGAATCCTGAATCTGCTGTCATAATGATGTCAGCCTCACCAGTTATACCACTTTTCAGGTAGTAAGTTTTGAATAGCATATTCAGCTGCTTATTTAATATGTTCTGGTATATTATCATCCATTTTCTTGTACTTATTGTGCACCGATTACACATGGCATCAAAATTCATAAATTTAAATGTCAAAAAGCAAGACCTACTAGATACTTGATTTTTCATTTTAAATTCGAATCCTTACTTCGTTCGATAAGTATGTATTGCCAACAGAAGAAAAATAAATTATCTAGCCCGATATTTGGACAACAAATTACCGATTTCTTTTTAATTTATATATTTTTTGTCGGCTTAAAAAATGTTGTGTTTCACATGTCTAGAAACTGCATTTTTGCGAGTGCTCGTACTTGAGGGCCTCGGCCTTCGGCCTCTGCCCTCAAACCGTACTCACACTCGCAGTTTCTGGCCTTGTGAAACAAATTACTATTCTACGACCACTACTGTAAGTGATCAAAATTGTACAACTTACAAGTTGTGTAAGCGTGTTCTTACGCACGGTGTGCGTAAAGTGGGTCGATAGCACGATTAGGGATTTAGTGACTTATTATGTTGGAAGTAACAATGCTTTTTCGCTTTGGTTACTATAAGTTACGTATATTTTATAGTTGTTGTTTGTACGAAGCGTTGCAGAGCTGTGATTGTAGCCGCCTAATTTTTAAGGTAGTGTGACCGTAGTGATTTGACAGTCAATAAAAAAAAACATTTCTTTTTCGTTTGGTGAGTGTGGTCGTAGAAAAAGTATAGTACACAACTCGAATTGTAAAGCAATTACGCACTCCTGGAATTACTGCACTCACCGCTACGCTGTTCGTGGGCAACTTTTTCAGCCGTGCGTAATATGCCATTTACAACTCTTGTTGCTTAATATACTATTAAAACACGTTGCTACTCACGACGTGACTAATTAAATCATTTTAAACACGTTGTTACTGACAACATGAACTAATGAAAACATGTTAATAAACAGTAGTTTTACAAACTTATAACTGCCAACTAAAAGTCAATTTTACACACTGTCTTAAATAAATACCATAACAACACCGACATTCTTGTTTTACACAATGTAATTTACACAAAAGTATTTTTTTTAAATTTATTTTGAAAAAGTAGGCTTTTTACTTCCTTTTACAATAAAGGAAATATTGGATTCACACCAAAAATTCGAAATTGAGTTTTCCAACAGGTCTTCACGTTTTAGAGCCCCTGAACCCAAAAAAAATGTTTTTGTTCATTGGTCTGTCTGTCAGTCTGTGTGTGTGAGTGTGCGTGTGTGTCTGTGAACAGAATATCTCAAAAACGAAAAGAGGTATGCCGTTGAAACTTCATATACAATGAGTCCATAAAGTCTTGCACAAATTCATTTAAAATTCAGATATTTTATTATCGAAAAAACGCTCGAACATGTCAATTAGTATTTTTAGTTGCGCATTTTTTAAAGTAAAAAGTTGGTATACCGGGTGTCCCAGGTAAGAGATATGACATCATGTGGGTTTTTTTTAAATAGAACACCCTCTATATTGTACCATTTTCGAATTCTACGTTGAAAACTGAACACTTTTTGCATAACCAACTATATCTCTAAATTCAGCGGTTTTCGAAATATTGTCAGTAATAATGTATTAAGGGCAAATGCTTTTGCCGGTAAAAATGTTTTACGAAAGTATTTTGTTTTGGCAATGTCACAAGACAAACTAACTTGATCAAATTCCCGAGCCGAAGGCGAGGGAATTTGTCAAAGTTCGTTTGTCGAGGGGCATTGCGAAAAAAACAACAAATCGTGAGTAAAACATTTTCCGAGCAAAATCATGAGCCCGAAATACATTTTGTGGACTATTTCCCAAATATCGGTTCATTTTGACATTTATACTGATGCGCAATGACAGTTTAAATGACGTTTTTTAAATACCACCTTGATTAAAGCAACATATTTGGTGGTTGCCGTGGATGCAAGTGGCAGAAGAAACTGACAAATTCCCAAGGGAAAATTTCGATTTTTTGCCACTACAAAAACACACGATTGGTTGAATTTTGAAAAAGCATGGCTTTTCATTGGATAATAAGAGATGTGGGAAATAGTCAAGAAAACATCCTGACTGTTGATTCTGTAATCATGACGTGGCTAACTATTTTGCTCACGCGGTAACCCCAACGCTCGGATAGCGGCAAAGTGATGAAAACGCTCGCTCATCAGCAAATGTCAACTTTCTGTTGTCAAATGACAGTGAGAAAAATCAACTTTCGATGTTAGTCGTCGAATAAATAGTATATTATACATCAAGGTAGCGAAGCGCAGTATTATAACCTGAGCGCATATTAGATACTTCGCGCTTAGTATCTAAAACGCGAAGGTTATAAGACGATTCGCTACCGTGGTGTATATACTATTTTTTGCACTACCAAACGGCTAAATACCTAAATTCCCAACAAATTTCGAAAATATTTTAAATGTCAACCTGACAGTACAGCTCTTTAAAACGTAAAATTAAAAGAGTCATATTTGGTAACTTAGCAATTTATTAGTTACCACGGTAAAAATTGTTTATTTTACTTTCTCTCCGTTGGTGGAGAAAATCAACTGGACGACCTAAAGATAGGCCAATAACGGTGCGTTCTGAGACTAGTAGTGCAAAATCACTTTTACTTCCTAAGAACTAAAAGTAAGTTCTAACTGGTCGCCTATGGATGCAGTTGTTCCAATGCTTTTTAAATGAGAGACATCAAAAGCAATCAATCATCTGAAATGTTGAACATGTTGCAAATTAATTCGACAATTGGGCGAATTTAGATTTTACGCAATTCCCGGATTGAGCATTCCATTTAGGCAATTTAGCGAATTCTGCGTCTAGCATATACATTGGTGTGGAAAAATGTAAATAGGTTGTAGTTATTATACTATTTTTAGCTGGACGTAGAATTTTGTAGGTTGCTCGAAAAAAAATTACAGGTAAGAGCTGATCAAAATCGTAATTTTTGAGAAAAAAAAATTCGATTTTTTTTGTGTATGCTGTTAAAATTACTGTACCGCCATCGATCTTAATTTATTAAGTAGAATCCATGCAAATAGGTATAGCTAAACGGCTGAAAAATGTATAGAACTTGTGACGAATATAATTTATAAAAATAAATTAAATGATTACGCAACAGGATCACCTAGAAACCCTATCATCTATCTTAAGTAAGTTATCATGGCAAACAAATGAATTTGTTGTAAGTTAATGTCAAATCGTGCAATTTCATTCACAATAGATACATTTTTGATAAATTAACTGGTTTTTGTGGAAAAGCGCACCGAGATTACCCGATATAACTGCACCTGACTTTTTCATGTGGAGTTGCCTGAAACAAACCTCAAAAATGTTATTACTGTGGAAATAAGAACACTTCCTGTTGCAGTGTTGCAGCGAATTATGCAACAGTGCTATAAAATAGGGGTCGTTTCTAAACATCAAAATGCATTCAATTATATTCAATATATTTTACTTTAATTCAGATTTTATTTGATTTCATCCAATCCAGTTTTACTCTTGCAAGCTTAAAAATTAAGAATACCTGTTGCGGAACCCTGTAGTACAATTACCATTGGTTCTAGACTTCAAAACACCCAGTAAAAATTATATACAATTGCAGTAAAAGATGTTACTTTAGAAACACAATTTTTAATGTAGTTTTCACAGTTGCGTGCTTTTAGCCACTACGTACTTATTAAAATAAAACATAACCTACATCTCTGTTGTCAAAATATAACCTAAAATGTTAGGAATTATTCGTACTGCATTTCAAATAAACTTAAAAAAATGCAGTGTAATAAATCAGACATTGAATCTACAGCATCGCATTTTCAAACACACAATATCATCGCGAACGTTTCAATCCAGAGATGTTAAAAAAATTGGTCCATTAGGTTGGTTTTTGCTGGTGTGTTCACTACCTAGAAATTCAATTTCATAGTAATCACTTTCCATGATTGCAGATGATACCAGGTGCAACGTTTGCGCTAGGAACCTGGCAGATGCAACGTAAAAAATGGAAAGAAAATCTAATAGCGGAGTTGAAAGCTCGAACTAGCATTAATCCAATACAACTGCCAAAGAGGTAATGCCCTTCATATATTTCATTTAATCTTTGTAAAACTTGCTTTCAGTTTAGAAGAAATCTATGAGCTCGAGTATTACCCAGTCCATGTTCGTGGGCGGTTTTTACATGATAAAGAAATTTACTTGGGGCCACGGTCCTTAATGCGAGATGGTGATGCAGCCAGTGCAAGCTCGCTTTTTTCCGCCAAACAGCATGCATCGCAGGGCTACCTCGTTATTACTCCTCTAAAATTAGCAGACAGGGAGTAAGTATCTAGCTGTTAAAGCGATAAATTGTGTGAAGCTACGAACCAAGTAAGAAATATATAAGAATTTCAATTTTAGAGAAACAATTCTTATAAACCGGGGTTGGGTGCCTTACAAGCAAAAAGATCCGAGGACACGGCCTAAAGGGCAACTGCAAGGAGATGTAGATGTTATAGGAGTTGTTCGATTGCAGGAAAACAGGCCTGTGTTTATGCCAGCGAACAAGCCAGAAGGAAACTCCTGGATTTATAGGTTTTTAAAATAATGTTGAAGAAAGACAGACATAATTTACTGTACCTTAATTTTAGAGACCTTCAACAAATGTGTCAAGTAACAGGAGCTGACCCAATCTTTTTGGATGCTACGGATGACTTTGATATTGAAGGAGGTCCAATTGGGGGACAGACTCGAATCGCTTTGAGGAACGAGCATTTCTCGTACATCGTGACTTGGTATAGCTTGTGTGCAATTACTAGTTTTATGTGGTATAGTCAGTTTATTAAGGGGGTTAGATTTTAGAATGTACAAATGTCCGAAGTTTGTTAATTAAACCAATACGACGTATTAAGTAAAATAGTGGTTTCAATAAATTGTTTGTTTATTAATAAAAAACAAATGTCAATTTGGTTATAAAAAAGGGTTAATGAATACTAAAACTAGCTTCAAATGAAATTACAAATTTAGCAAACTAGTACTTACATAAGATGTGGAGATTTAATAGTCCAGTAAGAAACTGTAAAATCAACAATAAATAATGTGGGGGATTCCCACTGTACTATATCATTAGCGCATTTATCTGATGGCATAACTTTGCTGTGTCAGAAATTTATTTGCACTTTGATATTATATCAGTATTTTTTACATTAAATAATTGTTGAACCGCAAAATTTGATTGGTAAATGCAGAAGCTGTGCTGTTAATTGATAGTTATAGCTTATTAATGATGATTGTTTCATAATCTTGTACAAACTAAAATGTAAACATTGCCAGTACTGATGTACATAAATTACAGTAATGCCAAGAGTTAAAAACTTTGATAATACACGAAAATCTTGACATAATTCCAATTTCTGAAACACACTTTACCCTCAGAAGCTACCTTAGAATACCAAAATGTACACTATATGACACAAAACAACTAGACGGAGGTACCTCAGTTATTATCAGAAAATCGCTAAAGCACTATGAATCAACAAAATACCAACATGACTATCTAGAAGCAATCACTGTCATCACCAAGAATGGAGAGGTCCAATTACCGTATCAGCTATATATTATCCTCCACGAGCCGCGATTAAAAAAGAACAGTTTAACAGATTCTTTCACACGCTAGGGCATAGATTTATTACTGTGAGGGACTACAATGCGAAATATCAGCAGTTGGATTCTCGTTTGGCAACTCCAAGAGGAAGAGCGCTCCGTAAAGCAATGGAAAGTTAAAATCTACACCTTTCTCCTGCAGAGCATAGGGGAAGTTGGGGTTAACTGGACCGCATTTTTTATTTAATTTTATTTTCAATTTTGAATTTATCTAAGTGTTTTTCTAGTAGTTTCATGTAAGGAATCGGCAGAAATTTTACTGTTACAATATCTTTTACCAAATTACATGAAATAAAAAAAGTATGTAAAGAAAGTTTTGGTCCAGATAGCCCCACTGCACTGGTAGGGTTAACTGGACCATTTTATAAAATGTACTACAAATTTCTCAAATATCCTGGGGACCAAATTTGAACGTTCGTATAAAATGCTTTAACATTAGTCTTGTTGAAACTCTTGGCTCGATTTAATGTCTGCTCTGAGGTACGTAAAGGTAAGTTATGGCGTTTTCTGAACTGGATCAGCTAATCCTCTCCTGTCATTTTATTGTGTTCCCAATTGGGCCTGATTTGCCAGACGTTTTGTTGACATTTTTCTTAAACCATAATGGATCTTGGATGACGTTTTTATATATTTCACAAGCAAAAACCCTTCTTCAATGGTAAAAACGTACAAATGTTCATTTTGAGGACGAAAGTTAACTTTGTTTGGGTTATCTGCTGCTCTAACTTTATCCACATATCGTTTTAATGTACTTCCTGATAGCCCAGTACTTGTTGATGCCTGTCTATCCGTGAAATCACCATAAACAATTAATTTTACTGCATTTTCTAATACCTGTTTTGAATAGGAACGACTCTCAGTGGTGCGTTTACGATTTCTCAGCATTTTCTACAAAGAAAAATTAAAATGGGGTTAACTGGACCGGTTCACTTAACCCCAACCATTAAAGGTTCATTTAACCCCAAAACACATGGCAGTTCTACATGCATGTTCCCCGGAAACCCCCTACATTCTTGCACTTTTGCTTTGTACTAGCTTTTTGGCAATGAAATACTAATATCAACATATAGAAACTTAAACTTACATTTCCACAAATTACTCTTACAATAAAAAAAATCTGGTGTGATACACTCACACAACTTCCTTTTACAGTGATCTTATAATTAGCCAAAAATTTGATTTTGAATTTTTAAGCATTCGTTAAAAATTTTCAAAAATTACAAATTCTACAAAAACGGTACAAAATCGAGTGTTAGTTGAAGAGACAAATTTTCTCTAGAATTTTAAGGTGAATTCAAAAATGTAATAATATACCGGGTGTTTTATTTAAAATAGGAGTTAATAAAAAAAATAGAAAAAAAAACAAAAGAAACCCACTTTAGAAGTATTCAACTGGAAAATCACCTATCTCACATCAATACACATTAAAAATGTAAGAAAAATGTAAAGTTTAAAAAAAAATCGTTAGAGCCGTTTTCGAAAAAATCGAAAAAAACTGAAAAATCACAAGAGTAAACACCTACTTCCGGTTATGCGATTTTCTTCAAAAGCTTGCTGTCTCATCTACATAGTACACAAAACTTATATATGAAGTTTCAACGCCATACCTCTTTTCGTTTTTGAGATATTCTGTTCACAGACAGACACACACACAGACAGACCAATGAAAAAAAAATATGTTTTTTGGAATCAGGGGACTCGAAAACGTGAAGATCCGTTGAAAACTCAATTTCGAATTTTTGGGGTGAATCCAATACTTCCTTTATAGTAAAAGGAAGTAAAAATATGTAGCAAAAAATAATTACTCTTACCTGTCAAATATTGTTTTTATTTTGTGGAACTAACAAGACCTTTGCTACTTCAACCTAGAGTCCCTGTATATAAAAGAGTTGGGACATGTAGGGTTACTTGTTTTGGATCCACAAACCATGGAGTATCTGATTTTTGCCGATTTTAAACTTTATGCATATTTCTTTAACTAAAATAAATGAAAGATATCTGTGCTACATCACATGGTCCTTGATTTGTGGATCCAATGGCTCAACTCTTAGTACATATAGGAACTCTACTTCAACCATACTAACATCCACAGTAGTGCCAATCATAAAGACTCCAAATAAAATATTTGTGGGAAATTCAAACAAGCAAAATTAGTTTAAATCCAATGGTCCAGTTAACCCCCAACTCCCCTACTTATTGGTCAACGGATCGAACTAAAATCCCAGATGTTATTGACTTTAGCATGACAAAAAGCTATTTACAAAACTATCTACATATAAGACAATCCCTAGATCCCTCATCTGATTGCTCGCCGAGCATTGTCACCTTAAGTACTCAAGCTCTTACGAATGAAAGACCCGTATCGATATTTAGCAAGAAAACCGACTGGAAGTATTTGAGGAAAAAATTAATGCGACTCCTGCTACTTTTGTTGCCAAACCTGGTAGATGTCCTGATTTCGCAGAATATGGTAAAATAATTAGAACTTTGCCAATCACTTCCTTGCCATTTTTCAACCTTTCCCAGGTGAAATTGGTAAAGAAGAGGAAGATGAAATATCCTAGTTTCTTGAATCGCCTTTTCAAATTAATCTTATACCGATTAAACCAGTTACAACTAGTGAAACAATAACAATCATCTACCATAACACAGCTCTAAATAATGCTCCCAGCTATGGTTTAATTACTGGGAAAGTGTTATGAGAACTACCTGATAAAGCTATTAAAATGATCGTTTGTATTTTCAATGCTGTTATAAAGTCTGGCAACTTTACATCTATATGGAAGGTAGCACAATTTGTACTGATACCAGTGATGGCTGCTCCTTAGGGCTGCAGGGGTGCTAGCCTCCCAGTCGTCAACAGCCTGTATGGCATTAGAACGAAGTAACTATTCTGTTTATAATGCAGAAGCTGGGTAGCGCAGTTGGGAAAGCGCCAGGCTTGCACTAAGCAAGTCCTCGGTTCGAATCCTGCTGGGGCCGGAATTTTTCCGCAGCCATGGCGATTGGAATTGGGCTTGGTGAGACCATTCACAGTTGGGCACCAAATTAACTGTGCTCTACTCAGATCCACAGATCTAAGAGATACAGTAACAAGGTCAACACATCACCAGGACGCACACCTCACACAATGGTTGCTGCGTAAGCACCAAAAGGGCGCTCCAACTCTGTATCCCGAATCCGGGGCAAGTTGAGCATTGTACCGCCAGATAGCACATAAAGCACCAGCCTCTACACCGCAAGGTAAAACGAGGTTAACGAATACATACATACATACAAATTCTTCGGAACATACTTTCTAGTAATATTAATAGCCAAGTTTTTGAATATTGAGAGACAACTCTGATGCTTAACCCTCTTTGGAATTTAACTATTTTTCCTGTACACCAACAATGACTACTTTTGGATTGGTTATTTTTGAAATTTCAATTGTATAGTTTTCAGAGAGTTAAGCGGCCGCCTTGATTTGCAATTTTTTAACCTTCGAATGCTGACGTGAGGACTGACACTCCGCACAAATAAATTTTATCTTGTATATAATGTTTTCTTGAATTTTTATGCACCAGCCCTCCTTTACCTGCTTAATTGCGTCTCAGGAACGCTACCTGCAATTTTGGGAAATGTACCGAGCCGGTACTCATTGTTATTATTTGCGGAGCGCCAGTCCGCCTACAGTATTGGTGTTATGCAGTTCAATTTACGGTTATTTAGTTTATTTTATTTGTTTCAACAAAAATCAAGGTAAATAGTTTAATTATTTTACATACTTTATTTTAATAATTTATAACTAAAGGATGTGGTCCTTATACACAAGATAAAATTTATTTGTGCGGAGTGTCAGTCCTCACGTCAGCATTCGAAGGTTAATTTGTAATAATGAAGCCTTATTTTTTTTGTGTTAATGTAATATATTTTAAATACAAATTTTATTTAGATATCCTATATTTTATATTTAATATAAAACCTAGTTAATCAATTAAACATAATTTCTGAAAGAAATAAGAGGATGCGGAACGTCAGTCCGCCGTCAGCATCTATGTCCACAGAGTTCGCCTCAGCATTACAAGGTTAAGAGATTTCTTGTCATTGCATTCAATAATAACACTACCTTGACCGACAGGTTTAAATACGTTCACTTCTACTGTTAAATCCGACAGACTAATTTTTTATGCGACAACGTTCTTTGTAGTGGCACTGTCCTGTTTTGGTATTTTCTGGTTTTATTATCAGTGGCAGAAATGTATGGTGTTTCTGTTGATCGTTTATTAATGACCCTTAATAATACATGAGTTTTTATTAATGAACGATTTTTAAAAATCTGTTTATGTTGGTGACACTGTATGTCTATGTTTTGCGTCAGTCTGTATCAAAACTTACGCAAAACCTAACCTGCTAACCTCGAATTTGACATAGACTTATAGTGCCACCAACTTAACAGTGCAAACCTAAGAAAAAAAATCATAAGCATTTATGGTCACCCGGTGCCATTAATGTCAAAACTTTAAGTGTCAAATTCTTTTCATGGAATAAAATTAGATTTTCTTGTTTGTTATAGTAAAGTATATTCAGTATCAAGAACGGTAAGGATATTTTACCAATCGAAGACAATTGTTTGGAGGAAGAGCAAAGCGACGACTTCAATTATTGTCTGAAATCGGTAATTCCTTAACGTTCGTGATGCTTATGACGTTTTTAGCACAATAGAAATGTATTTTTCTTCAAACGTCAGTAAAATATGACATTAGCTGCGTTCGTTAAGTACATCGCGGAGCGGAGCCTGAGCAGATCGAGTTTTAGTCACGTGACTAGCAAGCATTAAATATCGGAAAGTATTTACCGAACGCTCAACTGTCGCCTGTCACAAAATGTGCAAATGTCAAATTAATTAAAACGTAAATTTCATTGATTCGTTCATTCATAATCTTTAGCCGCTTTTAATTTCGGTGTCGAGGACCATTCATATTCAAAGATTAAATAACGCCGCCATTCATTTACCACTGTTGTTACTTGTCATGCGCGAATCTTCTGTTTACTCGGTTGAAATACATCGAGCAAATTGAGGAACATCGAAACGCTTGCGTTGGTACTTACCGAACGCGACACATCTCCTCGCTTGGCTCGCTCCGTATTTAGCGAACGATTATGAGGAAACAGAGCTATAACTAAGTAAAATCGTTCTATCGTGCAAAAAATAACTATTTCTTGCTTATTTCGGCTATATTTATTTTACTTTCTGCTACATGATGCACTAGATTTTCCATTTTCTGGAAGCTGTTTTAGCTTTTATCAACAAATGTGGCACATTCCTCGCAATACCAGAACACATTTTTACAATCATTGATTCAGTGGCGTAACTAAGATTTTGCTCTGGGGAGTTTTCTGGGAGAGTGATCATGTGATCAACCTTACAATAAGAATTTAAAAAAATGAGTGTACCATAAAGTATAGTTGATTTTATTTCTACAGGACTTGCGGTAGGCCTTGATTTAACTTCTTGGCAGTATAGACCACCTAGTTACATTTAAGAATTTATTTTTTGCTTATTATTTGCTTATTAACCAAAAGAAGTCAGAAATAATTATTTGCTAAATAAATAACAACTTAGCTTTGTAATGCAGCATACCGTACGAATGATGCATTTAATTTAAATAATATCCAGATATCTAATGTATATCATGTGATGTACCAGTTGTATATTTTAACTAGTGGGGTTGTAAGGGCAACCAGACCGAGGGTTGTTTATATTTAGTAGTACTAAAATAACTTGAATTGATAATCTACGAGAAATAGTCACGTTAAGAGTTAAATTCCCATTAATTGTGAAGCATAATAATAATTGATGATTTGATACGTAGTAGCAATATAGTATTCTCTACGATCAAATTTGACTTTAAGTTACAAATATTATACAAATATAAAATTCAAGACTATTTAATTCCATTTAACGTGGTATATTACTACGAAGCCAGTAAAACCAGTGAAAGCCAGTGTTATGGTATGTTGTTGAACTGTCTATCCACATAATAGAGGTTTCAAAGAGCTACAACGAGCTTTGATTTGGCCGGGAACAATCCAGGCAGGTGTTTTCTGACTAGAATTTATCCAGTTAGAAGCTGAGGTAGAGCATTCAGGTACAAGAGAGACAATCAGAAGGTTAGTGCCCATTTCTTACGAAATATAAAGAGGTTATACAGCAAGTTTTTCGACAATTCTATTTTGAAATTTACTTCTTGGAATCAGGTTGTTTTTAGAATTTTCATATAAATCAAGTTTGGACATATTTAATATTCGATTAGATTGTTTTTGACAATTTGTATTTTATTTTGTAATGTCAGATCAAATTTCAATGTGCTACTAACAAACTGAAGTGTATTTGATTCATAAAGTCACATATTTGTTATATTTTAAAAGTAATTCAGTTTTTAACTGCAAGATAAAGTTTTTAGTTGAAGATTAACCCATTCAGCTGGGATTTACGAGTCCCATTGCTTGTAAAACTGACTAGTCGAGGTTTCAAAAAAAAAAAAAAAAATAATCGCATGACATAATTTTAAATGTCAAATTGATTTATGAGATACGTCAATTACTAGGCACTACATTAAGAAGAACAAAATAAGTTGCTGGAAAAATTGGAAGAGAAGCACAATAGAAATGATGTAAGAAAGTTTTATAAGAAAGCAAATGAAGTCAGAAGGAATTACAAACCAAAAGTAACAATAATGCAAAATGACAAAGGAGAAAAAATAGGAAATGAGAAAGAAATAGAAGATATATGGGTACAACACTACATAGAAGTATTAGGTGAAGAAAAAGTAACTGAGGCAGCTGAAAGGAACCCCAAAAAAATAGACCAAAATGATGTTGAAATGCCATGGATGGAAGAGATAGAAGAAGTAACAAAAAAATTAAAAAGTAATAAAGCCGCAGGAACGGATGAGATTGTGAACGAATTTATAAGACATGGCGGAGAAGAATTGCGTAGGAGAATTTATGAAATAATTAGAAAGGTATGGACAAAGGAAGAGATGCCAGAAGATTGGGGTAGCTCAATAATTAACCCAATATATAAGAAAGGAGAACACTCAAAATGTAAAAACTATAGACCCATCTCACTACTAAATATCTGTTACAAGATATTTGGGAAAATCCTCGATAACAGAATTAAAAAACAGTCAGAAGAAGAGTTAGGAGAATACCAAGCGGGCTTTAGAAGCAATAGGTCAACTACTGATCACATCTTCAGTCTTAGGCAGATACAAAATAAATGCTGGGAAAAAAATTTAAAATTATATTCTGTATTCATAGATTTTCACCAGGCATATGATAAAATCAAGAGGGAGAAAGTAATCGAGACATTGAAGGAAATGAAATATCCAGAGAAAATAGTAAGACTGATAAATATGACCCTAGAAAACACGTACAGTCAAATTAATGTGAATGGGAATCTAACAAAGAAGTTTAAAACAACAAATGGATTGAGACAGGGAGATCCTTTGTCAACTACTCTATTTAATATAACACTAGAAGGAGTGATTAGAAAATGCAAGATACATAAGAGTGGAACTATTTTCAGAAACTCGCATCAGATTTTAGCGTACGCCGATGATGTAGTTATTTTAGCAAGAACGAGGGAGGAAGTTAAAGATATAGTGAGCAGGTTTGCAAAGGAAGCCGGAAAAGTGGGGCTGAAAATAAATGAAAACAAATCAAATTATATGGTGTTAGGGGGACAGCCAGAGAAAGGAGGACCAGAGCTAGTGGTGCGTGCAGACTCAAGCTCTATAAAATTAGTAAGAAGGGACAGTGTAGAATATTTAGGTGTAGAAATAACAAGTAACGGCAAAATCCAAAAAGAAATAGATACGCGAATAGCCACAGCAATGAAATCAGTGAGTGCGTTTCGGAAAATATTTGTAAGTAAATCGGTATCGCGAAAAACAAAATTAAGGGTCTATAAAACATTAGTGTTACCAGTGCTACTGTATGGGAGTGAAACATGGAACCTAACCAAGACAGATGAAATGAAACTAGAAGTATGGGAGAGAGGAATACTCCGCAGAATATATGGAGGAGTGAGGCAAGGAGAAAATTGGAGAAGGAGAACAAATAACGAAATAGAAGAACTATATGGGGAAAATTTAATAATGGAGACTGTAAGAAGAAACAGATTAAGATGGTTAGGACATTTAATAAGACTGCCAGAAGAAAGAGCCGTTAAAAAAATTTACCAAAAAAACCCGGAAGGAAGAAACAAAAGAGGCAGGCCACGACAAAGCTGGGATGGTTGTGTAATGGGAGACTTACAAAAATTTGGACTGGAGAGATGGAAAGAAATAGCCAAGGATAGACAACGATGGAAGAACGAACTTTCAAAAGCCATGGGCCTTAAGCGCCTGAAGAGCTGAAACATATATATATATATACATTAAGAAGTAGGGTAAGTACATAAGTGAGCTATACCTGATAGTGCTTTTTTTGATAATTATAAAAAGGGTATATTTAATTTGATATGTAATAGTGCTCCAAAAAGAGAGCTATTACATTTTGACTTACACTTTGGGGTTTGATATTAATTGTGGAGTTCACATCGAGCCACGTTCGCGAGTGGACATAATCTGTGCGCTCCATGTGAAATAGTTTAAATTGTGTGTTATCACCATCATTTCAAACCAGGTTTTATTTATTATTTTATTATTTACCTATTGTTGCAATAATTGCTATACCGGTACTGAGCAATTGATTCGCCAATGCGGCTAGCCACTGGCTACGCCAGGCCGCGCACATAAACTTTTGTATAAATTTTGTTTTGTTGAACCTATCCGCAGTAAAATGAATAACGCGTTTATCAAAGAACCAACGTTAGTTTTTAACACAAGTATTCCTATGGAAGGTGTACAATTAACAGCTGTCACTAATACTAACACTAACGGAAATAAACGAACAATAAGCTCCCCATCCACAGATAATCAGAATAAGAAATACTCTTTCGATAGCACTGAACTTCTTGCCAATAATAAATATTATCTCCCTGCCCACATTGACCCTGCTAAAGATACCACTAGTACAGATTCAGAAAAATCACCCGCTAAATCCCGAAAAATACCTCCGATATTTTTTCAAGGTGCTAACAATTATCAAGCTGTAATTACAGATATTAAATCCACAATAAAAAAAGAGTTCACAATAACTAATCATGGAACTCAATTGCGTATTAACTTAACAGATATTGCTGACTACCGTTTGCTAACTGAGTTCTATGATAAAAACAAAGACAAAATTACATATTATACTTTTCGAAATCCCGAAAATTCAAATTTATCAGTTATACTCAGAAACGTTCCTATCTCCTTAACAACCAAAGAAATACAAGATGATCTTTCTTCAAAAGAATTCCCAGTTCTTAAAGTTACGAGATTACAAAAAGATAAAAAACCAATCCCCATATGCGCAGTTGAACTAACAAAAACCGATAAAGCTAAAGAAATTTTTAAACTAACCAATGTGTGTTACTGCATAATCAGTGTTGAGCCTCGTCGCAGCAGCAGAGATACGCCCCAGTGCACTAATTGTCAGCGGCTGGGACATACCAAAAATTATTGCCATCTCCCGGCTCGATGTGTTAAGTGTACTGGAATGCACCATTACAAACAATGTTCTAAAACCCCATCAGAAAAACCAAGATGTGTGAATTGCGGCGGAGAACACCCTGCTAATTACAGAGGCTGTCAATACTACGTTACTTCAAACAGAAAGATAACACCCACCCAACGTGCTACCACAACAACAACTAACTTTTATAAATACGTAACACCAACTACCACATACGCACATCAGCAGGAAAACCCACACTTACCAATGATTCTCAACATCCTACTCATAATCCCTCAAGTTCTCCATCCATCGCCAATCTAATCCAATCAGTTTGGGATTTACTAACCCCTTATCACGAACAAATCAAATCGTTCATTTTCTCAATCATTCCTTCCCTTCTTAATGGCAAATAATAATTCACCCCATGTTTTATCCAATCTCATCATTGCAAACTACAATGCCAATGGACTACATAAACAAAGATCCCTAATTATTGCCTTCCTAGCCAGGCATAAAATAGATATTATCCTGGTTGTAACTGAAACGCATTTAGCAGAACGGGAGTTGTTCAAAATACCTCAGTACATTGTGTATCGCCAAGACCGCACGACCCATTTTGCTTCTGGAGGTGTCGCAATTATAATAAAACGCTCTTTAAGTGCTCATCCATACGAGCTACCGACATTAATCAATCTCGAAGCAGTGGCAATTCACCTAGACCTAAAGAACAGAAATAGAATTAACATTATTGCAGTTTATAAACAACCTAAACAGCGACTTCAAGAATCGGACATTACAACGCTTTTCCAAAGCAACACTCCAACACTGGCTATCGGTGACTTTAACTCGAAGAACATTCTCTGGGGCTGTAATAGCAACAACCCAAATGGTAACAGGCTACACACATTTATATCAGATCACGCAATTCAGATTTCCACACCGACTGAACCAACACACTATCCCTTCCGGAGAGAACACCGCCCAGATATATTGGACATCTGCCTTCTTAAAAACTTCTGCTTTCCAATATCACAAGTAGTATTAACGGAACTAGAATCTGATCACCTACCGGTCTTAATAACTTAACGACTCTCCAATGAGTAATCAGACTTTACCTAGACTGATAAATGGTCACGTAAATTGGAATGTTTTTAAAGAAGTGCTGACGCAAACTATAACCTGCCCAACATCGATTGAATCAAATGAAGACATTGATGATGCTATAACCAAACTTAACAATGCAATAATTGTAGCAATAAATCAGGCCACTACAATTCAGGAAAAACGTAAAAGGAATTACCTAAATCCCCCAGATCACATCTTGACTCTCATAAATAATAAAAACAAATTGAGACGAATTTGGAGCAGAACAAGAGACCCTCTAATAAAAACTCAATTAAACAGGGCAACTCGTGAAGTCAAATTTGCCTTAGATGCATACAGAATAAACACGTACAGACATTACATCGGTGACTTACAACCTAGGGATCCTACAATGTGGCAAGCGACAAGAAGAATACTGAAACAGCATCCCCAAATTCCTATTATTAAAGATAATAATCAAACATATGCCTCAGATCAAGAAAAAGCCGACCTCTTTGGAAACCAGCTTGAAAATACATTCGTTACACGAATTTCCGATGACAACAAAGAATTTCCTGAGGAAGTTATATCCGAAATAAACACTACTTTCCCAAACAATCCAGGGTTAATAGTTCCCACTACACCGACGGAAATTATATCTTACATTAACAAACTTCCATTAAAAAAATCTCCTGGACATGACCTTATTCCAAATGTAGTCCTAAAAAAATTTTCCCATAAAAGCGACAACTTACATCACAATCTTGTTCAATGCCTGTTTAAGAATTGGATACTTCCCAAATACCTGGAAACACGCACACGTGCTCCTCTTTCCTAAACCTGGAAAAAACCATAAAGATCCGAAGAATTACCGACCTATTAGTCTTCTTCCTACAATCTCAAAATTATTAGAAAAGACCATCCTCTTTCGACTCACTCAATTTCTAACAGAAAACCAAATACTGCAGACATTTCAATACGGATTCCGAAAAGAACATTCAACTGTGCAACAATTGTCCCGCATATCAGAGCTAATTGAAGTCGGATTTGAAAACAAGCTACACACAGCAGCAGTATTTCTTGACATCGCTCAAGCATTTGACCACGTTTGGATTGACGGACTCCTATATAAAATGGTTAAGGCTAATGTTCCCGATTATATACTGTGCATCATCAAGTCATTTCTCACAGATCGCACTTTTGTCGCAAGAATTGGCTCTACCTTGTCAGCGAGTAGGAAGATTAGTGCCGGGGTTCCACAAGGATCTATACTGGGTCCTATATTATTTAATATATTCGTACACGATTTACCGGAGCCTCCCAACTCAACTGTTGCCATGTATGCTGACGATACAGTTCTATTAACACAACACCACGATATACGCTCAGCAACTCAGCAACTTCAAAATAGCGCCGATCAACTCAGCAACTGGCTCAAAAGATGGTGTATTAACATAAACCCCACTAAATGCGAAACAAAAATTTTTACTTTGCGAAGACCAATTATACCACCCAACATCACTCTTCTTGGTCAACAAATCGAATGGAACCCAGCAGATAGCACCGTCAAGTACCTGGGAGTTTATTTAGACAAAAAACTTACATGGTCCACTCACATTAATAAGAAATTAAATCAAGGATACGTAAGACTCGGAATGTTGTATCCAATTCTCAACAGAAAATCGACGCTGAAACAGGAGTGTGGTATTCTGATTTATGAATCCATTTTAAGACCGATAATCACGTACGCCTGCCAAGTCTGGGCAGCAGCATCCAATACACAGTTAAAAAAGCTGCAAACATTTCAGAATAAAGTACTAAGGATTATCTTTGATGCACCGTGGTACATACGAAATACTCAGCTACATCGTGAAGCCAGTCTACCGACAATACAAGAATTCACCAAAGACGTTGCTAAAAAGTACTTCAATAACATAAACAAGTGCACTGGCGCGAGAACGTATAACACTGGAAGAAGAGGTATACATATTAGACTCAAAAGAAGACTTCCTCAGGATACACTTCTCTCATCTCAAAGTAGCTCTGACAATAGTGATTAGCTAAAACAGTGTGACCGTGAGAAATCAGTGAAACAATCTAGCGAAGTTATATTACAAAACTAAACATTGTAGTGAGGCTATGGCCGTTAACTAACTTACTGACACCCTAATATACGTAGTTATAACAGCCATGTATAGCGAAATAACGCTGAGCTGGCTATACTTACTACAAAAAAAAAAAGAAAAAAAAAAGATATTAATTGTAATAACACCGCGAGAAAGAGTTATATTACAGCTTGCTTGCAAAACATAATTCGAAGATAATGCATGTCCTTGCAATAACTCTATAACCTATGAAAATGTTAAATGATATTTTGACTGTAGAAAATTAGTTAAATCACGGCCTACTGCAAGTCCTTTAGAAATGAAAGCAACTATACTCTTTATTTATAACCAATAAAATCATTACAATTGCAATACAACTTATAGTAGTAATTCAAGTTCTCTTGGCTTTTTTTTGCTAACTTGTTTATAATTTCATCTACGTTCACCTGCAGTTCTCTGTGAATGGAGAGCATTGCCAATCCATTCAGCCTATATTGCGCTGTTGTATTTCGGAGGTAAGTCTTAATTATTTTTAAGGTGGAGAATGATCTTTCAGCTGTTGCAATTGACACAGGAATCGTTGCAAGAATTTGCAGCAACTTGAATATGCTTGGAAACATGACCTTATTGCACGTAGCTAGCGCATCCATTGCTGTCTTATATGGAAGATTTTGACCATTTTGGCAATTTGAACTCAGCAATCACGTTCGAAGGAGGTTTGTTGAGATCGGATTTTAAAAATGGTCGAGTCCGAAATCCGAATGTATTAATTGATATTCAATTATTATACCTAAATTGTAATTTTACATTTTTTTATTTAACACGAATTTTAGTTATTCCTGAAGCCTCTGGGGGGGGGGGGGTGTGTTCCGACACCCACATCACCCCCCATAGTTACGCCACTGCATTGATTGTCCTATACTGGTTGGGCCATAAGTGACGTTACCATTGAAAAATCTAATAACTTATTTATTTTTAAGAATAAATAAATCAAAGAATAAGTAAATAAAAGGAGAAGATTGGAGAATTTGTAAATCTATTTATGGAAGACAATGATGTCCATTTTCAACCTTGCAGGAAAGAGCATTTTTCAGAGTATTTTCCGTTACAAATATCAATATTTCTAGCTGTAGAGCTTGAATTTCTGCCCGGATATTGTTCTTAGCTGCTGAATTATCTGGGGCTTGCTATAGACCGACGCTTTCAGAAGACCAAAGAAAAGAGTATTGTGAATGTGGCGGCCAACTGAATGCCGAGTTTTGCAAAATTATTCTTTTACCAAAAAGCTCCTACTTTTAAAAATATAATTCTATAATTTTAGTTCATTGTTCCGTTGCGAGGTTCTCCATTATAACCTTCCCAACTGTCACTTATTTCTGGCAAATAGGTCCCGGGTGGTGTAGCTTGGACAAGCGTTCACATTCGATCAGTAGAGTTAAGCAATGTTCTTTCTGGTCAGAACTTGGATGGGAGTTTCATTGCTGCTTCTCTCGGCGCTTCATGATATGGCTGTCATGAAAATAGTTGGTCCCGGATGTCATAATAACATCATGACAATCGTTAATGGGGTTGGAAGTCCCCATAAAATGTACAGCGACGCCTATAATTGGCCTAACGGCTGTTGGCTGAGTACCAAAATAAATAAAATATATTAAAAAAAAAAAACAATGAAAAATAAATAAGTTATTAAATTTTTCAATGGTGATATCACTTATGGCCACCCAGTACAACTGATCCTTTAACTGCACCCACTGTAGATGATAACTTTGATCACGAAACCTACATGTAGCTACCTTTAAATTGACAATAAAATTATCCAACTAGCGTACAAGTGCTTACCTGTCGTCATCTTCATCCTGCCTGATGTTTATTCAATTTCAATTTCAAGAAAATAATTAAATTCAACATAAAAAAGTCCCCTAATAATGAATGAAGAACAAACCTGCAAGATAAATAATAAATGCATAGGAAATGATTATGCAACTTGGCTGCGGTAAGAGATTCAATTCTCACACCCGGCTACCGGTGGGTTTTACAAATTGGGTACCAAAATCACAGCTGTGGAAGTAGGGAAGTAAAGGTACGTTTATGCTACAACTTTGCTGCTGGCAAATGGATGATCGCCCAAGCACGTCACTGGTTGCATATATCTGTGATGCTCACTGGGGCAGCTGTTCACACCTTTATCATGCTGATATGAGAGGACCAATGGTGCTCAGGTTGTTGGTTGTGAATTGCATGTTTAGCTTTAAGGAAGCAATCTCCTACTCATCTGATGACAGTGATAGTGACAGTGTTTCACCATCGCAAGGCATCCATGTGTACAGCTTGGCGATATGCACCACATCACCCAGTATGCCGTTAACAGTGTGCCAGAAGAGGCCGGGCTTCAAAAGAAATAATTGGCAGCCCTGAATCACCGAATCTCAGGTCATACTCCACATGGAGTTCAGCGCCTGAACCTTACTACCAAAATTTGCATTTTTATCATTACATCAGAAACCAATACTGCCCTGTTAGACCCAAATGTTGTAACTGACATATGAGCCCACTAGATGCAAAACTCTGCGTTTGCACTCTTAGAAAATGTGTGCTAGATGCAATAGTAATTTATGTTACGAGACCGGAGAGTAGTGTTTTGCAGGTCTCCCCAAGCTTCCAGCTTGGCCTGCGGCTCGCCCTGTGATCTACTTGGTTCGATTTGCAAAACACTACTTTCCGGTCTCGTAACGTAAATTACTATTGCATCTAGCACACATTTTCTAAGAGTGCAAACGTAGAGTTTTGCATCTAGTGGGCTCATATAGCTGTTGCGGATATTGGCAATTTTCCTCTTTATTTTATGCCGCTAAAAGTTGATCACTTTTCAGTTTGAAACAATATTGTCGGGCTGAAAAAATATGCTGCTTTTAATCATGGTAACGAATATGGCACCTTACTATGCTAAAAGTGTTGATAGATATGACCTTTTCTTCAACAGTGGACAGGGAAAAATATAGTACAGGTAGACCTCGCCATTCGCGGCTTTGCGGTTCCCTTTTCTTTGCCATTCGCGGATGGAATTGCCAACTGTTTCAACTTTCACACATTAACGGCCGGTCTTATAAAGGCAACTAATCTGACGTTAACTTTAAATCGCTGATAAAATAAACAAAAGCGCATAAAAATTTGTTTACTAATGAATAATCCTATAACATAAAATTGTTGCTCTTTTTCTTTGTATGTATGTTTGTTCGCTATTTCTTCCGAAGATACTGAACCGATTAAGTTGTATGATGGCTTAAAAGTTTGGTAATTTTTAGACTTAGATCGTAGGCCGGTTTTTATTTACAAAAAAGTACGAAAAAGTTTTAATCTAATTAAATCGTCTAAACAGTGGAGCGGAGCCTCTGTCGCCGAGGGCTACGGTGTGATAGCTGCTGTTGCCGTGTGCTATTAGCTCGAGTGAATACGTATGTTCAAATAACATTATAGTGGCGCATTATTCAAACAACCCAGAATGGTCCAGGGGTAGAGTATTCGCCTGCCAGCCAACCCGGGTTCGATTCCCGGTCGTTGCATCCTTTTTTTTTTAAATTTATATTAATGAATCTCTCTTAACACGTTAATCGCCGCAATACAAATTCAGAAATGGGTCTCAAGGGCCACTACGTAGAAGAAACAATAAAACATATCTAATATTGAAACGCCTATAAATAGGCAACCAAATACGCTATCCAAGGGGTAAATGTGTTGTTGGGTATAGGAGGCCACGTGCATTAGGCAAAGCATGTAAAGTTACGCACAATGAGAAGCTACCGTGAATCACACGGCCACGAAAACTTTTCAACGTGAGATGCAAGTTAGCATCACACGGCGCTGTAAATAAAAAGAATTAGATACACGTTAGCTTCACGTGGCGATTAAAGTGTTAAATTAGCAAACCAAAGCATAGTGACTTACTAGTATTTCATAAGCGCCAACGTTTTGATGAGCTTTTGTTTATTTTAACAGCGATTTAAACTTAACGTCAGATTAGTGATCTCTATAAGACCGGCCGTGAGTAAATATAGCAGACGTATGCGGTTTATGTCATGAACACCTAAATATAGCAGACGTATGCGGTTTATGTCATGAACACCTAAATATAGCAGACGTATGCGGTTTATGTCATGAACACCTAAATAACATTATTTATCACGAACTTGTAAACACACTTATTGCGCCTATTCCTTTGAATCTCTTATTACCAAATTGGACCTGAAATATATTGTAAAATTATAACTTGAATACACAAATGGACATTCGAGCTCTAAATTCAAGTGGCAGATTTATGTTACGTATGGAATTTTAGTTCAAGCTTTACTGTCTTCTCGAGCGTTTCTGCTGAAAATTTAATTGAGTTTAATTTTGAAAACACGGGAAACCATGTCGTCAAAGCGTAAACTTTCTGCTTCAGATTTGCCAGACAAAAAACGCAGAAAAGTTTTGATTTTTTGAGGTTGCATGGTATAAATAAATCTAATTAATGGAACCACCCCGTTTTTATCATTTATGTGTTTACTTGCGCATCGCGGTTTTGTGCTTCGCTGCATTCTTCTGGAACGTAACCCCCGCGAACGGCAAGGTCTGCCTGTACAATAAACGTTAATGATTTATCCAGTTCCCATACTAAAAAACTTAGGAACTAGGAACAATTTAAATATAATTATATTAATAATAACCGAGTTTACTCAATATCACTTAGAACAGGTTCTTCTTAGGCCAAGATAAGAAGTTCTGCGAAAATAACTTTCTGTTGTAAGGCATTATAGCCATTAGCTTGGTAATCGTGTTTTTGTTTTGTGTTTCAGGGCTATGCCATGAGGTTTGGATGGTTATCGGGCTTAGGAATCCATTGTTTAAATATGGTCTTACGTTTAACTTGCTCAGTTCATATTAGGATGAATAATTTTGCCAATTGTAGAAATTTTGAAACCATTTCAATTATATTTGTTTTTTTAAGTTAATTTTACAGCAGATGCGAAATCTTTGAAATTTCATTTAAAGCAATTTACCACTTGGTGGCAGAATGCATCTGCCGCTATAAATGTGTGGTGAGATTGGGAAATTTTGATATCCTTTATCTAATAGACGTGTCTGTCCGGGACGCTGGTCTGTCCGGGACGCTGTTTTGTCTGTCTGGGACGCTATTTCAGCAGCCAAACCGTAAGAGATACAGAAAAAAGTTATTAAAGTTATATGTTTGGAATGGTCATGTCAGGTCAGGAACCGAAGTTCAGTCACGTGACACTTCCGGTTTTCGAGAAATCACGTGATTTCCGTCTGTCTGTGTTTTGTCTGTCCGGGACGCTGTTTCAGCAGCCAAACCGTAAGAGATAGAGAAAAAAGTTATTAAAGTTATATGTTTGGAATGGTCATGTCAGGTCAGGAACCGAATTTCAGTCTCTAACACTAATTATTATCTTAATTATATCCTAATCCTAACTTTTTAAGTTAGATTCTAGGCAAATTTTATCAAGGCGAATGCGACTGGTAGTTTGCTACCAACAATGACGTCATATACGTACGTGTGGTGAATACGCGTTCTATTTGCAAAACTGTCTTTTTTGTTTTATTAAATGAGACATTTGTCTCACTGGACTGCTAGTATCATTCTAATAAATTGTGATATCATCTGGCAATGCAAATCTCTTTAAAGAGTGTTCACGATGTTAATGAGACATAGCTGGATTAAAGGAATAGATATCAATAATTTCTTTCCTGTTTTTCTGTTGGGAGGTAGAGTAACGGCTTCTGAATCAAGGGTTGGTCCAAGATTTCATAAGATTGGTATCAGCCTCAGCTAGGAAAAAATACTTTGCAGATTTACTGACAAGTTCCTTTTGTATCATTAAGAAAATATGTTTTTGATCTTTGTGATTTTTCACTGGTGATGGAAAGCAAAGTGTTTCTTTTAGTTTTTTCTACATTCCAGAATCATTTATTTCTATGATATCTTTACTCCATGTATACTTACTTGCTTTTGAATCTTAATTTCTTTTCTTTCTTCAACAGAGAAAAAATATTTTTTTCTTTTGCAAATCTGATTCTTTTTCATATAAGACAGTGCAAGTGTAGACAAACAGCTTTTCCAAAATGCTATGTAATATTCTTGTCACGACTGATTCTTTGTCAGCAATTCATTCACAACCAATTGTAATTGCTTCTTGCTGAAATTCACAATCTTTCTGAAAACAATTTGTTACCGCCTAAATTGGTATTGACGACACAAAACATATCCTCAAGTGGGCAAAACAAGGCCACAAGATTGGCAGCCAATTTATTACAGTCTAAACCGCTCTTTAAGACAAATAATTTATTACAATGTAAATACTCTTTAAAACAAAACCGTCGGTTTGTTACCTCATAAAAAACTACATCACGACAAAATCGGGAAATTTATACAGATTCGTTGCTCCAACCCTGTTACGATGGGCTGTAACAAAGGTTGCCCAGGCTAAAACGCTCAGTGAGAAGGGCAGGTTCTTTACGACCTTAGATTTGGGATACGATCTGGTAAACGAGATACGGATGTTAAATATTGAAGCACCACCACTTTTGTTGGTAAATTCGTTCACTCCAAAAGTGAAAACAAATGAACGGAGCTTAAAAGGGGGTTGTAGTGCTTGACTTCAACCAGTGAGCAGCATCAGTGAACTTACCTTTAGTTAATTTTCTCCAAAACTCCCCTGTATTTCTTACAAAGAAAACACAATACAAATACGCACGCAACAGTTGATATTCGAAATAATAATGCATAAAGTATTTAATTGAATGAAATCTATTGTGTTAAAAACAGGTGAAATAATTGCAAAAACAAAATCCAATAAATGGGTTAGTAGCTTTAAAATTACTTGACAGGAACAACGTTTACTTACAATAGTAATATCATCAATCATGTACTCAACAACAAAATTTACTACGGCAATATCCCTTGAAAATTCATTAAAAGCGAAACATAAAGTCTCAAACTAGGTGCGCATCATATGGTAGCTTAAATTACGCACGCACATCTTCTGAACAACATCGCACAAAGGGGTTTACAATGCACTATAAATAACTAGAAACAAATACCTGGTTTGCAGAATCCAGGAAAGTCAACATTGATGTCCATCGAAGTTGCCAGCAACTGCTTAAAAGGGTGTTTGCGGGCGGCGGGAACAGGGCTTCGAGATGATGGTTACTACAGCCAGGAGTTGAAACGGTAATAATCCCCACAGAGGGTGAATAGACGACGAAAACAACGTTCAACAATCCAATAATTGATCCACTGAAGCGGTAATTGGAGGTCTCGCAACTCTCCGGTAAAGATTTTTCGACCACAACTAACTTATTTAACGTCACTTCAACTCCGACACTCATCTTCACATAGCAGCAAAGGGTTCCCACGAAACGAAAACAACTCACAACCTCAATGGGCACAAGTATCAACGAAAAGTATACAGTTAATTTCAACTTTATCACAAGGCACCCCAGCAGCCTCGAGGCTTGTTAACTAGACCAAAGCGGGAGTGGTAGTGGATTCACAAGATGCGGCCAAGTCCAGCCGCTGTCGCAGCATCCTAACATGCATTTCTCTTTTACAACGACACGCTACATCTTCCTTCATCTAATTCAACGTGTTGCACCACAAAATGCGATATGATGACCAAATACTTCAGGAAAGCACCAAACATTTCACTGCTACTCCTTGACGCCACGGAAGTAATGAAAGATACGATCAAGGCACATTGCGTCACTTCTGCGAGAACCAAAGCTAATTTTAGAATCGACGAACGTGAATAAGCTGCAAGACACTAATCTTTCAAATGAACGGAATAGTTTTAGGTACACCACTAAATTGTTAATTTAGGCTTGAATGAACCAGGAAAAATACCAAAATCTGAGCCACAAATGCGGAAAAAATGCAGGAACGCGCTAAATTCAAAAATTGTTCTTACAAATTGATTGCAGAATTTGTTCTGCACATTCTCTACCCTCATTGTTCCTGGTATTTTGGCTTACACAAAACAATATTTATATTACAATTGTACTTGTATTCCAGTTATTGTCTTTTGGTGATCTTAGGATACAAAGATTTTTTTTTTACATTTTGTGGGCACAAATATGGGTACCCCTACAATCTTTCACTTCATTTAGCAGAATGCCTCCTATAAAACTATTTTCTCTGCCAATTCTCTAGAGCAAGCGTAAATTATTTTGCGAGCAATTTATAATTCTAGCACCCCTAGATCAGTACGATTTTATTTATTTAGTAACAGCTGTCTTCATGGTGGGGTTCAAATTGGGAGTTGGAAAATGATTAAGCAGCTGCATTGTTCATGCTATTTAATTTACGTATGTTGTCTCCTAATTTTAGTTATTACTTTATTAAATGCTAAATACATAATTTTATACTCTGAAGAAGTTGGCGTAATGCTAACGAAACATACGTAAATTAAATAGCATGAAACATTTTTTTCGATGTTCGTAGCTGGCAGAATGTAGGTGCCTGATAGTTGCTCCGGTTATATGTATTGTAGTTCTGAGTTTGTTAAAACATACATATTGAGATGGTTTTAAACTCACAATTTAGCTCTGTATGCAGTGAGAAATATTGTACAAACTCAGTTAAAGCACAGAGTTAAAATATTTTATTTAATTACAATCTAAAGAGTAGTTGAAGTTATTAAATGCAATGGTAATGAGATGCAAGAAGCATTAATTGAGGGATAAAGGGAAGCATAAGCAAAGAGATTTCAGAGTGTTTGAATTTGAATTTTGAGTAAAAGAAAGATTTATAAAATAAGTAATATGATAGGTTTGAGCGCCAGACAAAATGAAATTAAATAACACAAAAGGTTGGTTATGTGCACACTGTATGAGCGTAGAGTTATTAATAAAAGTACGGGCCAGTGAAAAGCAAGCAAGCTGAACGGTAAATGAAATCGAAGCAAGATGAAATAGGAATTGCAAAGAGCAGTACAGAATGAGGGCAACTGAATTAAAGAAAAGCCAGTGACATGTTTAAAATATGAACTCAAGTGCCAGTGCATTATAAAAACTAAGTGTTATAGCAGAGCAGTGATTTAAAACGTTTATGTGACGATTATTAGATATAAGAAATAAAGACAATTTTTAGATTTAAGAAACATGTTATCAAATTTTATTCCTTTTATGTTAAAATATAACTAAACTAATTTCCTATAAACGTTATGAGATTGCTGTAACTTAGCAACGCCATTCTCTTTTGTTGAGAGAGATAACAATTGCTGTAAATTTGCCAAGTTGGGGCAAAACTGTGCTCCTGAAAAATCAATATTTTATGTTAATAAATTATTTTGCCAAAATAAAAAGTATACCATTTTACTGTACAAGTGACCAGGCAGCTGTGGTAGTGTTTGCACCAGTTTCCACGATAAAAAAATTACAAATTTTCCAAACTATCTTCGGCTGAACAACGGCAGCGAGCAGCTGAAGATTTCAAACATTGACTACATTCCCGTTGAGCTGCAGAAGCCCGAGGTCTCCATTCCTAAAGGTCAGGGAGGTGTGTAACAGCATTACGGAACAACATTTGGGGCCAGGGAAGTGACTTCAAGCGCACAAAGCCGTCGGCGTCACGCTGTGACCTTCTCCGAGCCCAGATAGGCTAGTATTTACAAAGGTAGGAGTGTTTGAGAGCCGGAAAAGCAAGTAAACTTGAAGAATACACTTTGCGGAAGAGGTCCGTCGCATTTCCAAGCGTCCAGATTCGTCTCAGTTTGAATAAATTGAATGGCGTCAGTAGAAAATGCGAGTTTGGCAGAAATTTCAAGCCATTACAGGAAGTAAAACAAATGAATTGCGGGCGTCATTCACGTCACAGCTAAATAAAAGCAAGTTATTTGTTGCCAGGCGGGATTTTCAATTCGATTTACCTGACGTTTCCTTGCAGAATTTCACTGTTAAATATTCAAATAAACGCTGTTTGCACTAACGACGTTCTGTGTCAAGTTGTGAGGTTATGAATAATCAGAACGAGTAGAGCAAGTGTAGCAGAATAAATCGCGCATGTGAGCTAGGTACTTTGAGTCAAATTATCTAAACGACAATAATTTCAAATAAAATTCAGATGTGAATCCACCCTGAGAGAAGTAGTTTTGTGTTCTTGCCAGAGCTAGCCCAGAAAATTATTGCAGTTCAATGAAATATAAAAAGGAGCAATTAACCATTTTACTTGAAAAGTAATAAATAGCACAATAAAAATACCCTGAGCATTGTGGTGATTTTGCCCTAATTTAATTTTGTCCCGTAATAACAAAAAGGGGTTCATCGCAATATATAATGCCATTCACTTGGGAACAGAAAGTAGAAACCACATAAAAGGCACGTTACTCTACAGAAAAATTGGTTTTTTGAAAATTTCCAAGGCATACTTGATTTTTCAAAACTGAAATAATGTTAGCAATTCGCCTTGAACCAAGCAGGACTGAACCCCAAAAAATGAAGATTTAAATCGAGAATTTTTTACCTTTTACAAGAGTCGTTTCACCTATCCGCGGACACACTGTATAGTCGTGGCTCAGATATTCTTACTGTTCAATATACATTCCTGTTCTGCAATGTATTTAATTTTAATGTAAAATGTTTTATTGTTGTGTAATATACAGGGTGGATCTTAAATAGCGGACAATAGACATAGATGGAGCAATAGTCTTATACCAATTTGCTGTCAGCCTCATAGACGAGGAGTTATTGGCAGTCTTAAGTTAGATTCCAGGTTGCTTATCGTGCGATATTTTTATGAAATAATGATTTGTAGCTGTAGTATTATCAACAAAAGGAATCACCAATCTGTAATTGTAGTCATCATACCCTTGGTTTACGTAGAATTTCCATTAGAAGTTTGAACTTTCTGCAATGCTCAAAGTTTTCCAAAAATGTTGCAAGAATGTGCAATTGAATTTTCACATTTTCAAGCAACGTAGGCTTTTACGTACTTTTGTATTTTAAGTAATTTGATTTTTAATGACAATTTACTGTACAAAACGCCGTGTTTAATTGTCTTCGTGCTCATTATCTCCATAATCTTAGTGTTAACTTCAGTTTAGTTTTATTTTGGTTATTTGTGTTTATTCGTTCTTTTTTCGTTAGTATCGAGTTCTTGAGTTTCGATATAAATTTTTTGTTGATTGTTGATTTCCCAAATTAGCGTCGTGGAGTACAGTTTTGTGGAGTATGCAGGCATGTATTTGATTTTAGGGGAATGTTGTGCTGCTGCTAATTTGTATGCCGAACGGTATACAAATAGAAGGCATCCAAATGCTAATATTATTCCATGACTGAATCAACGAATGCGAAAAATTGGGAGAACTGCACCCACTCCAGTAGCTGACAGAGGACGTCCTCATCGAATGTTACCAGAGGTTGAACAAAACACCTTAAATGTAGTCTCACATCCTAACTAAATTGAGCGCATGTCGGTACCCTGATGAGTCTTAACACCAAGAGAAGAAACATGTGACCATTCGATCACAACTAACAACAGAGCTTGTGCTTCTGTGCACAGCTCTAGGAGAAGGTCGGGTGATAGGTGTCCCTTTCCCTTAAGGAGGGGAGTATAAAATACACACGGTAGGAATATGAACATCAGTCCTCTCACTAGTCTTCTTACAAATTGACTTCATTTACGGCGGAGACTCAGGTAGTTGTGTGTGACCTCATGCAATTGAGCTACCACAGCAGGTAGAGTAAATGTATACTCACCTACTGTATGTCTGAGTGGACTTTATCCACAAAAACATACACATCATTAGTATTACCTTGGCCACGAAGAAGCCCAGATTTAAGCTGTCTAGATTTTTTCTTGCGGGGAACATTAAAAGCATTTGTGTATGAAGTGGAAATTGATACTTAAGAGCAACTTCAGCAACGAATAACTCATAGAAGTTGGGGGTAGCCACTTTGAGCACTTACTGTAATTTTCAATGTTTACAAAATAAAAAACTTAAAACAATTTTAAGGATTACTAGGGTTCAGCGCAAGGAAGTGACAGTTGAAATTGAGTGGTACTGTCTTAATGAGTTGGAGCAACTCAGTCCAAACGACGAGCGGGACATCAAATGAAATTCTCAAAAAAACTTAATGAACGCAGGCAACAACAAACAAGCCAAAATAACGTTCAAAAGGGTAACGATGCCTCACAAATCCTCCCTAATTCGGAGCGAGCTATAAACAGAGCTCTAATGAAGCAAAGAAACCAAGGGAGCGTCCGTACTACATAAAAATGTTTTATTTTCTGTCACATATATCTTGTGCCATTTGGATCAATTTTATTTATTAATTTAATCCTTTGCCATTCTAATTTCAAACTCACACTATATAAATGTGTTTTTTTTTATTTCTTAGATATTTTGTGTCAATTAGAATAATTTCATTTTTATTTTATTTGTGATATCTTGTATTTTTGTTGAAAGAAGACGTCAACAGCTTAATGCTGCCTGTCTTCTAGCAAGAATAATAATAATAATAATAATATAGATCTATTAAGGGTGCGTATACATTTGGCAAGCCGCGTGCGAGGTGCGCTTGAGTCGTGCCAACAACGAGCCAAATTAGTCTACCACGAGCCGCGCGACAGAAACTCGCGGCCGATCCATTTTCTGTCGGTTTTAGTGGCAAGCTCAAAGTGTTTTTGTGCATGTAGTGGAACGGGTTTGTGGCAGACTCGTGCAGAAATTTAGTTTTCAGCGAGACTTCGACCGCGATAGTTGTATATTATAATGACAGATCAATAAAAAAACCAATCAGGGCAGGCTGTGATATGTGTTATACGTTTGGCAGTACTGAAGTGTATTGTCAGTCTATGCCAAATTCGATATTTGCAGGTTAGGTGCAGTCTGTGTCAAACAACAAACAAAACCTAACCTGCAAATCTCGAATTTGACATAGACTGACAATACACTTCAGTACTGCCAAGCGTATAACACATATCACAGCTTGTCCTAATTGGTTTTTTTATTGATCTGTCTGTATGATATGGAGTGGTCCAAAGAAAGTATGTTAAATTTAGTAGAGACCTACAAATTATATAAAAATGTGTGGGGTCCCAAAAAGTGTGACTCAGGCGCGACTTACCAAATGTATAAGCACCCTTAAGAGTACTGTTACTCTTCTTTTAACCTCACATTTCGGAAGTTTAAGAAGGATATTGTTCTGTTGTCTTAAATATTTGATGGTAATTATATTCAGCTACAAGATTTATTTAGTTACTTTTTGATTATCTGAAATGTTGGCTCGTACAGGGGTAAGAAAAAGCCATTTTAAAATTCTGTATATTTATTTTTGTACCACATTCTGAAATATATACTCAGTTTCAAATTCAACAGTTTTGCTTGAGATAATAAAATGTTTCATATAAACTGTATACATGTAAAAACTTTATAAACAATTCTTTGGCTAATTGGATTCTATACTGCTCGATAAGTCTACGTAGCATCTGTCTTTCCTAATACTGTTACACTCTACATGATGAATGAACCGACAATTCATGGACAAAGCGCAAGACAGTTACAACAGGCATACAGTAAATCACACATTTGTTAAGGAAAACACGAGATAACTAACAAGTTCATTGTACGAGTGTAAAGTGGAGTATCTAAATTTGGCACTAATTAATATCAAACTCGTTGATACCGACTCGAAAAATATTAACTTCTTTCAAATATACACCAATACGAGTTACCTAGAGTGAGTTGCAACTGGAAGTGTAAAATTAAACACACAGCTGGGCGGTTTCGTCTGTGTAAGCACCAACTGTACAACTAGATTATTACAGTGTATTTAGCTAGTAGTTAGACGATTAGAACCTGTTTGTTATTTGAACAGTAATTCTAGGCCTGCGGAAACAGGAAGCAAATGTGGACATTTCACTATATAAAATATACAATTAAAATTTTAAATGTTAAAAATACTTTTTAAATAAAAATATATAACTGTATATAAATTTAAAATATTACTAAAATCGAGCACAATAATTTTATTTAGGCCTAACGTTTCTATCTAAAGTATAAAAATTGCATTTAACATGTAACATAATACCACTTAACTGGCAGTCAGACAATAAGATATGGAGTTCCCTTTCCCACTTTTCGATAAGCATCGTTCAACCCGATTAAAAAGGTCCCTGATAGATTATTTCTTCTTCTTACTGCCGGAGTGACTATTACCAGACGTTCCGTTGTGAGCATGAGGAACACTCCCATTTGCAATCCTGCACACACGTTTTTGTAGCGTCGCTAACATAATTCCGCTAAAACTCACCTGTGTTCCATGCGAGGAATGGCGGCCCGTTGATCATCCATCCGGCCAGATTGGAACCTCATGATGAGCGAGAAGAAATCTTCATCGGGGACGGTGGCTCCGCTCTTTCTCGAGCTGTTCTCAGGAAGTGCTAGTGGGGGGTCCAGTTCGGCATCCACAGAAGCTTGCGGCAGTGGTGAACGTTGGTCCTCGAGGCGGGAGTCTTGGCAACGCACTAACTGGTCTAGGAAAGAGTCGTCCGGAATACTGTTGCGGTTTGAGTCGGCCAGTCGTTGCAAAGAGTTCGATTGAAGGCCTGCAGATTTATGCTCATTTTAGATATGTTTTTAAAGAGAGAGAAAATCTTGAATTGCAAAAAATTATGATATGGATAAAATGTATTTCTTATAAAGCAGTAAAAAACACGTTATTTTCAATATTAAGAGGAGTATTTAGTATTTAGCACTTTAAAATTTCTGCTGAGACAGATAGGTGAATTTTCTGTATAGGTAACACAGTTAATTTTTTGCTAAAACAGCGCTAGCGATTATTAATCAAAAAATAAACATTATTTTACGGTTACTTGCCGTTGACAGCCTAAACAATAGCTATGCAATCCAGTTTACACACGTTATCTAGATCACAGATGCTCATTGTTTACATCAGCTGGGTTCTGTGTCTCATTTTATCACGTGAGTTTTAAAACTGAACAAAACAAAAACTAGAGTAAGGTGGTCAGGTAGTAACAATGTATTAGACGAAGACAATTAATGAGAAAGTATACAAATACCAGGTGATTATAAAAGCTTTTCCATCAAGTTCCCTTTGAAATATTTGTTGTATGAATAATATGTTGGTGGCACCGTAAGTCTATGTCAAATTCGAAGTTAACAGGTTAGGTTTTGCATCAGTCCTTGTCAAAACTGACGCAAAACCTAACCTGCTAACCTCGAATTGGTGGCGTAACGTTCGGGTAAGATAAAGAAGAACAAAGCATTGCAACGACTAATGAAATGGAGGAATTATTTAACAATATGCAGGAAATTCTTAAGCAGGTCAAGGATGAGCAAAGTTTGACACACTTAAGATGCAGGGGAGCACAAACAGAACTAATTAACAGCGCAATGGAGTAGAGTACCTATAGGCGTTCTGGACCACATTTGACCTTGAACTTTTTTCAAGGTCACGGGCCTAGCCGAGGTCAAGGTCACAGGCCTAGCCGGTGGGCGTGGCCTAGTCGGGTCATTGACCTCGGCCACTTCCGAGAATTTTTTCTAGGTCACGGATCTAGCCTAGGTCAAGGTCGGAGTCATTGGCCTAGTCGGGGTCATTGACCTCGGCCACTTCCGGGAATTTTTTTGGGTTAAAAGTGTAGTTTTTGAAATTTTCCCACGCTCGAGCGTCTGGGATGCAGACATGTCTATTCATGCAGGATGTTATCAGTAAATCAGAAGCTATTGTTACCCTTATCAAATTTTTCTCAGGCTCGACCGGATGTGAGTCATCGTCTGAGTACGCAGACATGTCTATTCTTGCAGGATGTTGTTGAACAATGGCATCCCTTGTTTTAAAATCAGCACGAAATTCGAGAACAATGAAGCTATTGTTGTCTGGAGATTAAAAATGTGTTGATCTGCAAAAAATTCAAACAAAGAAACCCATTGTTTTAGAAAAATCAACACAGTTGGAAGTTTTTGCTAATACAGTTGATGAGTCTAGAGATTAAAATGTGCTGATCTGCAAAAATGATCTTGAAATAAATTTGTCAAGTACTGATGTCTGTTACGCTTCCCTTAGGGAACCAGAGCTTAAATCTGGCGCCTTAGACCACTCGGCTGTTTGAGAAAATGTGCAAGGTTGCTAAAAAATAAACCGAATTAATTGTGGTCTAATAGTATATATCGAATTATTTCCAGCTAAAAAGATGCAATATAAAAATCCAAACCATTTTAAATAACTTGTTAGGTTTTTGTTTTATTACGCGTTCGACGAGATGTATGTCTGGATATTTAACTCGAATAGGCCGATTGGAAGCATCTTTTAGTAGATAGGTAATGTGTTCGATCCCACTGGAGGACTGTTTAAGCGGTAGACAGTATATAACATAATACAAAAGTGTTGCGGTCTTAGAGACATTGGGAAATCTGCAACATTGTTTGTAAGCAAAGTAAATATTAAGTGTTTTTTCCAATACTTTATTAAATACACAGTCTCGAAAATTGAGCCGATAGTTATATATTTTACTTTTGCTGTTGGATTTATGTACAGCACCCCCTCGCTTTAGAAATAAGCAAGTTCCTAAAGAAATATTATGATGCTGTAGAGATTTACACGTTACAGTTCGGTGTGTATAAAAATTACGTATTTATTAAATATTACTGTTAACAAAGCTGTTAAACGTATGATACAGGCAGTTATTAATTAGAGTGGTGGTTTAATTTTATCATTGGAATTTCGGTTTCTTACAACGGTATTTGTAAATCATTCGTAAGTAGTCCACCGATACACATTTATTTACGTTATGCATGTGCAGACTTGCTTGTTATGCAAGGTCGTTGACTTATCGTATGCAGTGTAGGAAATGTTATCATATGACTTTGTCAGCATGCCATAAAAGTTGGTTTTTGTAGTATAAGACATCCGCAAGCTAATTCGGTAAAGAGGTGGAAAAATACTTAAAGAAAATATTAGCAGATAATACATTTGAAAAATCTGCACGACTAATACTCAACATTATTACAATTACATGCTAAAGACTGCAGACAAAAAGTAAGATATCAAAATTTTAAAATAAAACCCAGAGAATAAGAATTAAATAAAGCCAAGTCAAAGCTATTAGATCACGGCAATATATTAATAAAAAACCAAGTTCCTAAAGAAATATTATTATGGTGTAGATATTTACAGGTTACAGTTCGGTGTATAAAAATTACGTATTTATTAAATATTACTGTTAACAAAGCTGTTAAACGTATGATACAGGCAGTTATTAATTACTTAATAAAACAATTGTCCTATATCCGGTATTCATGGTTTATGTCTTAATCTGATTTTAATAGTCGATTAGAGTTGAATAACTAAGGTTATTACAATGCTAAAGACTGTGCGCAAAATGTAAGATATCAAAATTTAAAATAAAACCCAGAGAATAAGAATTAAATAAAATAAAGCCATTAGATCACTGCAATCACTACAATAATAAGGATGCTATACTCAATGGTGAGGGACAGTTTCATTTTTGCTGGAGAAAAACATCTAGATTGGTTAAAAATCAGATGTATAAGAGAAAATCTCAAACTTGTTTAAAAACATTTTGTAACTAAACAATCACATTTAAAATTGTGTAAATAAAGCTAAAATTAGAAGGAGACGCAGACTATAGAAAAATACGTGTCAATACTTGTGGATGTGAGCGTCTAGGGAATGTGCAAGGTTGCTAAAAATAAACCGGATGTGAGTCATTGTCTGTAAATGCCAAAACTTGTCAGAACCTGCCTGCCTGTCTGCTGCGTAATTAAACAACGAAGCCATTGTTTGAGAAATGTGCAAGGTTGCAAAAATAAACCGGTTGTCTGGAGTTTCTGCACAGGTCAGCGCGGGAGTCTGCGCGATGGTTTGGCGGGAAATTCAAAATTCTGCGTAGGTTTTGGCGGTAAATTTAAATTACACTCAGGTTTTGACGGTAAATTTAAATTATGATCAGGGTTTTGGCGGGAAATTTAAATTCTGCGTGTTGTCTGGGGTTTCTGCACAGGTCAGCGTGAGGGTCTGCGCGAGGGTGTTTGCGCATGCTTGGCGGTAAAATCAAATTCTGTGCAGGTTTGGCGGGAAATTTAAATTCTGCGTAGGTTTTGGCGGGAAATTCAAATTATGCTCAGGTCTTACAGGTAAACAGATAGGTAGACAGGCAAACAGTCAGACAGGCAGTATGGTTTATGTCTTAATCTGATTTTAATAGTCGATTAGCGTCGAATAACTAAGGTTATTACAGTGCTAACAACTGTGCGCAAAAATTTTTAAAAATAAAACCCAGAGAATAAGAATTAAATTAAATAAATCCGAGTAAAAGCTATTAGATCACTGCAATACTCTAATTAATAAGGATGGTGAGGGACAGTATAATTTTGAACTTATCTAGATTGGTTAAAAATCAGATGTATGTATAAGAGAAAACTTGTTTAAAAACATTTTGTCAGACAAATTCCTGTCTAGACCTGCGCATGTGAGTCATCGTCTGGGAATGTGCAAGGTTGCTAAAAATAAACCGGTTGTCTGAGGTTTCTGCGTAGGTCTGCGCGGGAGTCTGTGCGGAGGTTTGGCGAAAAATTCAAATTCTGCGTAGGGTTTTTGGGCGGGAAATTCAAATTATAGTCAGTGGAAAAATCTGGGAGTGTACAAGGTTGCTAAAATGTATGGGGCCTTTACACCAGATGTAGTTAATGATCTCCATTATCAGTGTCTATAAATTTGGTAGACAGACAGACAGGCAGGCAGACAGACAGATAGACAGACAGACAGACAGACAGACAGACAGACAGACAGGTAGGCAGACAGACAGATAGACAGGTAGGCAGACAGACAGACAGACAGACAGGCAGACAGGCAGGCAGACAGACAGACAGGTAGGCAGACAGACAGGCAGACAGACAGACAGACAGACAGACAGACAGACAGACAGACAGACAGACAGGCAGACAGACACGTAGGCAGACAGACAGACAGACAGGCAGATAGACAGACAGACAGACAGACAGACAGACAGACAGACAGACAGACAGGTAGGCAGACAGACAGATAGACAGGTAGGCAGACAGACAGACAGACAGACAGACAGACAGACAGACAGACAGGCAGACAGGCAGGCAGACAAACAGACAGATAGACAGGCAGGCAAGCAGGTAGGCGGACAGGCGAGCAGGCACGCAGGTAGGCAGGCAGACAGGCAGGTAGGCAGGCAGACAGACAGACAGACAGACAGGCAGACGGACAGGCAGGCATTCTTAACACCATTTATTGTACAGATTGTGAGCAGTAATAGAAATAGGTGTGAGAGAGATACCTGTACCAGTTAAGTATAAGTGTCCAAAATGTAAAGGGGAAACCGATCAAGAAGGACGAAAATGTATTGCTTATATTGCACGAACATATGAAAGAAAACAGTGGTGGTAAACATTATCCTCAATCATATTTCAGACAATTCTAGCGAATAACTGAACTCAGCTTGGTGGACGCTATCGTCATGAATTTGATTCTTATATATACATCTAACAATTCTGATATCTATCATTTGATAAGAAACTGTTGACGTGTGAACTAGTTTGAATCTGTCAGTCTGTCTAACTGGCTGTCTACCTGACTACCTGTCTAGCTGTCTACCAGTCTACCTGTCTAGCTGTCTACCTGTCTAGCTGTCTACCTGTCTAGCTGTCTAACTGTCTACCTATCTAGCTGTTTACCTGTCTGTCTGTCTGGCTGTCTACCGCTTACATACTTGTGACAATAATGAAAACGAATGTAGCGACAGAACTTATTAAAACTAAAAATATTATAAGACAGAAAGTTCGAGCTCTTAAGGAGGGTAAGTTGGTGCAACAACAGCTCCTCGGTAAATTTTTTAAACCTGTTACCGAACAAATACAAAGTGTTGCAAAAGAAATCAATACAAAAGAGAATCCTCCATCACAATTTAAGCCTTTCAAATTGAAAAAGAAAGAGAAAGTTAAATACAATTATGATGATCTTAAAAGAAAAACTAAATACGATTATGACGCGGATGATGACAATGATGAATATATCAATATATCAAATCCTCCAAAACTAGAATTATTTACACCAATACCGGCTGATGAAGTATTGTGTGAATCCACCGAAGATGAACCTAATACAACTATAACAAACAAATTTCAACCGCAAGCTATAAGTTCTTTCTTAGAACAGTATGACGAACTTCCTAGAAAATATGTAAGCAATTATTTTATAGAAAGACCAAATCTAGGGAGGTATGGAATTAGATATGATTTTGATAAAAACCAATTTTATTTTGGTGGAGATGAGCTAGATATAAAGGGATCTGATATAATTGTAAAAAATGTTCGCTATGAAGGTACGCCTGGTTTGTACGAATTACTATTTAAAAACGATCCTCAAATAACTCCAACGTTGACAGATAGAGCAAATTATAATGATATCATAAACAGAACAGGTGCGGCGCATAGAAATTTTTGATAAAAATGATCAGAAGGTAGGTTTCAACCAAGCGAAATACAAGAAATTTATAAAATCTAACCTGTCATCATCACTCTCGCCATCATCGATATCGTTAAGGACTACAAAGCTTACTGGTAAAGGTATGCAACAAGTTAGCAATAAACCGTTGGATTATGTTTACTGGGATGATCCGAACGAATTAGTTGATCGATTAAAGTTACTGTATGCCTCTCAAGCATCTGGCCATACAAATCATAGAAATGAAATTGTTAGTATAATGGAAGAGTTAAAAGAGGCAGGGATAATTGAATAAATCCAGTTCGGAAACAGCACGAGGAGATCCTCCAGACAGAGATGACAACAACACCTCTACCACAATAATTGACTAGTGTATAATATATCTGTAATAATTTTATACATGTACGTTAGACAAATAAACTACATTATAGTTACAATTGTCGTTTTATTACACCGTCGTGCCCATAAAACCGTTACAGGAACAGCTGTCTACCTGTCCAGCTGTCTACCTGTCTAGCTGTCTACCCGTCTAGCTGTCTACCTGTCTAGCTGTCTACCCGTCTAGCTGTCTACCTGTCTAGCTGTCTGCCTGTCTGTCTGCCTGTCTGTCTGTCTGTCTGTCTGTCTGTCTGTCTGTCTGTCTGTCTGTCTGTCTGTCTGTCTATCTGTCTGCCTACCTGTCTGTCTGTCTATCTGTCTGTCTGCCTGCCTGTCTGTCTGTCTACCAAATTTATAGACACTGATAATGGAGATCATTAACTACATCTGGTGTAAAGGCCTCATACATTTTAGCAACCTTGTACACTCCCAGATTTTTCCACTGACTATAATTTGAATTTCCCGCCCAAAAACCCTACGCAGAATTTGAATTTTTCGCCAAACCTCCGCACAGACTCCCGCGCAGACCTACGCAGAAACCTCAGACAACCGGTTTATTTTTAGCAACCTTGCACATTCCCAGACGATGACTCACATGCGCAGGTCTAGACAGGAATTTGTCTGACAAAATGTTTTTAAACAAGTTTTCTCTTACACATACATCTGATTTTTAACCAATCTAGATAAGTTCAAAATTATACTGTCCCTCACCATCCTTATTAATTAGAGTATTGCAGTGATCTAATAGCTTTTACTCGGATTTATTTAATTTAATTCTTATTCTCTGGGTTTTATTTTTAAAAATTTTTGCGCACAGTTGTTAGCACTGTAATAACCTTAGTTATTCGACGCTAATCGACTATTAAAATCAGATTAAGACATAAACCATACTGCCTGTCTGACTGTTTGCCTGTCTACCTATCTGTTTACCTGTAAGACCTGAGCATAATTTGAATTTCCCGCCAAAACCTACGCAGAATTTAAATTTCCCGCCAAACCTGCACAGAATTTGATTTTACCGCCAAGCATGCGCAAACACCCTCGCGCAGACCCTCACGCTGACCTGTGCAGAAACCCCAGACAACACGCAGAATTTAAATTTCCCGCCAAAACCCTGATCATAATTTAAATTTACCGTCAAAACCTGAGTGTAATTTAAATTTCCCGCCAAAACCCTGATCATAATTTAAATTTACCGTCAAAACCTGAGTGTAATTTAAATTTACCGCCAAAACCTACGCAGAATTTTGAATTTCCCGCCAAACCATCGCGCAGACTCCCGCGCTGACCTGTGCAGAAACTCCAGACAACCGGTTTATTTTTGCAACCTTGCACATTTCTCAAACAATGGCTTCGTTGTTTAATTACGCAGCAGACAGGGAGGCAGGTTCTGACAAGTTTTGGCATTTACAGACAATGACTCACATCCGGTTTATTTTTAGCAACCTTGCACATTCCCTAGACGCTCACATCCACAAGTATTGACACGTATTTTTCTATAGTCTGCGTCTCCTTCTAATTTTAGCTTTATTTACACAATTTTAAATGTGATTGTTTAGTTACAAAATGTTTTTAAACAAGTTTGAGATTTTCTCTTATACATCTGATTTTTAACCAATCTAGATGTTTTTCTCCAGCAAAAATGAAACTGTCCCTCACCATTGAGTATAGCATCCTTATTATTGTAGTGATTGCAGTGATCTAATGGCTTTATTTTATTTAATTCTTATTCTCTGGGTTTTATTTTAAATTTTGATATCTTACATTTTGCGCACAGTCTTTAGCATTGTAATAACCTTAGTTATTCAACTCTAATCGACTATTAAAATCAGATTAAGACATAAACCATGAATACCGGATATAGGACAATTGTTTTATTAAGTAATTAATAACTGCCTGTATCATACGTTTAACAGCTTTGTTAACAGTAATATTTAATAAATACGTAATTTTTATACACCGAACTGTAACCTGTAAATATCTACACCATAATAATATTTCTTTAGGAACTTGGTTTTTTATTAATATATTGCCGTGATCTAATAGCTTTGACTTGGCTTTATTTAATTCTTATTCTCTGGGTTTTATTTTAAAATTTTGATATCTTACTTTTTGTCTGCAGTCTTTAGCATGTAATTGTAATAATGTTGAGTATTAGTCGTGCAGATTTTTCAAATGTATTATCTGCTAATATTTTCTTTAAGTATTTTTCCACCTCTTTACCGAATTAGCTTGCGGATGTCTTATACTACAAAAACCAACTTTTATGGCGTGCTGACAAAGTCATATGATAACATTTCCTACACTGCATACGATAAGTCAACGACCTTGCATAACAAGCAAGTCTGCACATGCATAACGTAAATAAATGTGTATCGGTGGACTACTTACGAATGATTTACAAATACCGTTGTAAGAAACCGAAATTCCAATGATAAAATTAAACCACCACTCTAATTAATAACTGCCTGTATCATACGTTTAACAGCTTTGTTAACAGTAATATTTAATAAATACGTAATTTTTATACACACCGAACTGTAACGTGTAAATCTCTACAGCATCATAATATTTCTTTAGGAACTTGCTTATTTCTAAAGCGAGGGGGTGCTGTACATAAATCCAACAGCAAAAGTAAAATATATAACTATCGGCTCAATTTTCGAGACTGTGTATTTAATAAAGTATTGGAAAAAACACTTAATATTTACTTTGCTTACAAACAATGTTGCAGATTTCCCAATGTCTCTAAGACCGCAACACTTTTGTATTATGTTATATACTGTCTACCGCTTAAACAGTCCTCCAGTGGGATCGAACACATTACCCATCTACTAAAAGATGCTTCCAATCGGCCTATTCGAGTTAAATATCCAGACATACATCTCGTCGAACGCGTAATAAAACAAAAACCTAACAAGTTATTTAAAATGGTTTGGATTTTTATATTGCATCTTTTTAGCTGGAAATAATTCGATATATACTATTAGACCACAATTAATTCGGTTTATTTTTTAGCAACCTTGCACATTTTCTCAAACAGCCGAGTGGTCTAAGGCGCCAGATTTAAGCTCTGGTTCCCTAAGGGAAGCGTAACAGACATCAGTACTTGACAAATTTATTTCAAGATCATTTTTGCAGATCAGCACATTTTAATCTCTAGACTCATCAACTGTATTAGCAAAAACTTCCAACTGTGTTGATTTTTCTAAAACAATGGGTTTCTTTGTTTGAATTTTTTGCAGATCAACACATTTTTAATCTCCAGACAACAATAGCTTCATTGTTCTCGAATTTCGTGCTGATTTTAAAACAAGGGATGCCATTGTTCAACAACATCCTGCAAGAATAGACATGTCTGCGTACTCAGACGATGACTCACATCCGGTCGAGCCTGAGAAAAATTTGATAAGGGTAACAATAGCTTCTGATTTACTGATAACATCCTGCATGAATAGACATGTCTACATCCCAGACGCTCGAGCGTGGGAAAATTTCAAAAACTACACTTTTAACCCAAAAAAATTCCCGGAAGTGGCCGAGGTCAATGACCCCGACTAGGCCAATGACTCCGACCTTGACCTAGGCTAAATCCGTGACCTAGAAAAAATTCTCGGAAGTGGCCGAGGTCAATGACCCGACTAGGCCACGCCCACCGGCTAGGCCTGTGACCTTGACCTCGGCTAGGCCCGTGACCTTGAAAAAAGTTCAAGGTCAAATGTGGTCCAGAACGCCTATAGGTACTCTACTCAATGGAACTAGCGGAAATGAAGGACGAAATAAGAAGAATAGAAGAAGAGAGAAACAGGGAGAAGAAAGAATTAAATGAGGAACTAGAAAGAATACAGAAAAGTATAACATCAGGAAAGAGGTTAAATACACACTGGAAAGCCTTAAACACTTATCAGAGATGAGAATTGCTGCTAAAATACCAGAAAGTTGGTTGCAAAGGATCAGTGAATTAGACATTGGCAATGTAGAAGAATGCAAAATGGGAACATGGGATGTCCAAGGACTAAATTGGAAACAGGAAGAACTTATTAACGACATTAGCACTTACGGAAACAAAAAAGAAAGGACAAGAGAGCATGACCATGGGGAATGACCACCTGCTGCTATACAGTGGCGTTGAGGATCAAACAAGGGCAAAAGCCGGTGTGAGTGTATTAATAAATAAAAACTACATAAAATTCATTAAGAAACGGAAATGCATCGATGATAGATTAATTAAGCTAGACGTGAAAGTAGAAGAAGAACAAGTGACCATATTTGTAGCACATGGACCATCAGATAATAACAAAAAAGAGGAAAAAGACACGTTTTGGGAAACACTACAAGAGGAAAAGGACGCAGTAAACAACAAAATAATAGTCATGGGAGATCTCAACGGCAGAGTCGGATGCGACAACATAAGAGGGTACCCAGTGGGCGGAAAAAGAACAATTAACGATAACGGATGATGTATAATTGAGTTTTGCATCAACAACAACATCCGTTCCAGCACAAAGACATCCACAAATACACGCGTGTCATGGACAGCAGAAAGGAGAAATCCATCAGTGATCGAATTTTAATTGAAATTGAAGATAGGAAAGCAGTAAACGATATTAGAGTGTATAGAGGGTGGGAAATTGGGACTGACCACTTTCTGGTACAAATAAAAAACATAAGACAAACAAACTTGAAGATAAAGGGTACGCAGATAAAAGTGTATAAATTACAGCAGGATAATGTGAGAGCACGATACGAAGCTACAGTAAGTGAAGCACTCAGCATTGGGAACTGGAAAGAAACAAATGACGTAGAGGCATAGCATGGTGGAATGAGTAAATTAAAGAGGAAATTAAAAAGAAGAAGAGGGCATGGAAAGTATACCTTGGTAATAAGACGGAAGCCAACTATCGATCATACAAGGAACAAAGGAGAATGGTTAAGGAAATGATTATAAAAGCAAAACAAAAGGAGTGGGTAGAACTGGGAAACAAGATGGAAGAAAACAGCCAAGGAAATGCAAAACTCCTATACCTAATGCTGAAGAACTTCAGAAAAGACAAAGGACGCAGAAGTGGATGGGTCCAGGACAAGAATGGCACCCTAATAACCGACAAAATACAAGGAGTAGAAAGATGGCGGAAATACTTTGCAGAATTATTAGGAGGTGAAAAGGAAGAAGAGTACCAGAATGTGAGCGCTGAGGAAGAAATGGATGGAAACGACAACATAACAGAAGAAGTATTCTATGCTGTAAAAAAACTAAAAAACGGGAAGGCCGCTGGACATGACAATGTAAAAGCTGAACTAATTAAATACAGCGGTGAAGTAGGAATGGAATGCCTGCATATATATACAGTGTGTTTCACTTTACATGGAAGCACCCTTGTATTTTCTTTGTTTTTGTATGAATCGATTTGAATTTTTTACGAGTTGTACAACTCACCAAGAGGCATCTATTCATGTGCTTGAGCGCAAATGACGTTTTTAGCCTGGCCTACTACGATCAAGAACATGGGTCGTATTGTCAATATTTTGTATCGCGTTAGAGTTACAGCAAAAAGTTATTAAGAAAAGTTGTTTAGAATCAAAAGAATGCCCCAGATACCGATTTTTCTGTAATAATTCGAATTTTTAATTTTTATCCATAAATTTGTCAAAGTCCCAAATTTCAACTTTTAATTTGGTATCAATGGTGTCATGGAAAAACAACATTTTTATTATTGTTGCAAACGTCATTAGCTTTTAATAATGGCTGAATTACGTTTAACTGTTGCTGAGAAAGTAGAAATAATTAGAATTACTGGTAAAAATGCAAGATCCAATAGAGAAGTAGCTAGAATATTTAATGGAAGGGCGTGCAACTATATTTCCTGGCACTCAGTTTCTGACGATGCAAGCAGCAGCGCCAAAGTTTTGATGGAAATTTAATGCCATATCTCTTAATACTACTACGAGAATTAGCGTCATAAGCCGCCAAAATCATTTCGTCAAAGGGATGCTTTCGAATTATTCTTCTTGGTCTGAGCCACGGTGTAAGAGATATGTTTGGGATTAACAACATTTCCAATTAAATTAAAAATTTGATTAATTTTTGAAACAGTTCCAGGATAAATAGGTGCACGCCCTGGATGCCTTCCATTAAATATTCTAGCTACTTCTCTATTGGTTCTTGCATTTTCACCAGTAGTTCTAATTATTTCTACTTTCTCAGTAACAGTTAAATGTAATTCAGCCATTATTAAGAGCTAATGACGTTTGCAACAATAATAAAAAAGTTGTTTCTCCATGGCACCATTTGATACCAAATTAAAAGTTGAAATTTGGGACTTGGACAAATTTATGGATAAAAATTAAAAATTCGAATTATTAAACGAAAATTGGTATTTAGGGTATTCTTTTGATTCTAAACAACTTTTCTTAATAATTTTTTGCTGTAACTCTAACGCGATGCAAAATATTGACAATACGACCCATGTTCTTGATCGTAGTAGGCAAGGCTAAAAACGTCATTTGGGCTCAAGGACATGAATAGATGCCTCTTGGTGAGTCGTACAACTGGTAAAAAATTCAAATCAATTCATACAAAAACAAAGAAAATACAGGGGTGCTTCCATGTAAAGTGAAACACACTGTATATACATTGACCCTTCACGCCAGCTGGGGGCGTATGAGTCTCTCATCATCCTGAGCTCTTCTGATTCATTTTACATGGTGAATCACTCCGTATTTCTCCGCTAGTTCTTTCCCTTAGAGGTCTTTGTGTGTTTTGGCTGCTTCAACAATTTTTCTCCATTCCTTTCTTTCCATTATCTTGTCCTTCCATTGTTTGATCTTCATTTTCCGTATGTCTTGTATTACTTGGTGTTCAGGGTGGAGGTTATAGTGGACTGTATGATTTTAATTTGGACAATTTACAGGATACGTCTTAGGGGTGCAGGAATTAAAAAGGGTTGTGAACCAACGGTCTCGTGCAGTCTCACACGAGATGAAATTAATAAGACTTAATTTCCGTTGGGCAGAGGTGTGGCGAATACAGACAGATGTTAAAACTGTATTGTTTATTTGACTAGAATAATTCTATTTATATACTGTTACGATCCTGAGGGCCGAGGGATGGATGAGTCGGCAGCCTTGGCGATTAATACGCGAGCGTTCCAGAGCTTCTCGAAGCAGCTGCAGAAATATGAGTCACAGCGGTCGAATGCTCGGGAAGCGCCCTTACAGCCAGGTGCAACGGACACTCACGCTTTTAGGGACGCGCTCAAGGGCAACAAACGCGGATGCGTCATGCGGTTCCTAGAAGAGTCGAGCGAATTCGCGGTTAGTCTAGAAAGGAATTACCTGAAATATAAATACACGCCCGCATTAGACCAGTGCTGATAATAAACGCTGATGCTTTGTTTGTAATTTTCGCATGCAACAGTTTGCTTACGAAATGTATGCATATTTAATTTTAAAAGTTAAAATTATGTTTTGGTTCCTAAACACTTGGTCTTCCCATCTGTTTTTAGGCCGTCCTCTTGGTCTTGTTTCTTCTGGTTTCTATCTTAACATTTTAGATATTAATGCTTCGGAATCCTTTCTCTGTACGTGCCCAAACCATCATAGCCTCTGTGATTTTATGAACTTGACGATGTCTTCTTCTCCCGTTCTATGTCTTATTTCATAGTTCATCAGAGGTCTGTATTCTCCATCCTGTAATCTCTGGGGTCCTAGTATTTTCCTGAGTATTCTTCTTTCTAGTATTCTAAGCTTTTCTTCGTCATTACTAGAGAGACACATTGTCTCCGCCCCATAAGTTATGACAGGTCTAATTGCTACTTTGTATATTTTTGTCTTAGTTGTTTTACTTAAATCTTTGTCCCGTAGTAGTGTCTTTCCAGTATAACTTGTTCCGTGATTTTATTCTTTCATTTATTTCTAGTTTCCTTTCATTTCTTCCATCCCCCATTACCCCTAGGTATTTAAAAGTGTCAACTCTTTGGAATGTATCTATAATATAATTTTCCTTAATGTGTGTTTGTCTGTCTGTCGGCTGTGGCACAAAATCAAATATCACGTTCCGGCCTCGCAGATGTTTATATTTGTTTAGGTTTTGTTTTTCTTATCTTAGCAGTCGGCTCGGACCGTGACCTTTCGCGTATCCTATTTCACACGTGCGCCACACGTGCGCGTAGCACGCCGTTTGCTTGTGTTTATCTTAATTTCTGTTACAGTTACGAATTTTGTCTAGAACTTATCATATACTTTGTTTTTTCTTGATTAATGCGCAATCCTATTCTTTCTGCTTCTCACGATAGCCTCGATGTTGCTGTTTCTAAGCTTTTTTTGTCTCTACATATTAGTGTCAGATCGTCGGCGTACCCAATTAGCTGCACTGAACTATGTGTTATTGTCTTCTTGATCTCTGTGTCTCTTATAACCCCCTCTAGTGCAATATTAAAAAGTGTTGTGGATAAGCTGTCTCCTTGTCTCACTCCAGTTTCTATGTTGATGTTTTCTGTTTTTCCATCTCTTGTTATAATGGCTTTCATAGTCATCTCAGTTAATCTGGTCAGTTTGGCTGGTATTTCCATTTTTAGCATTACATTAACAAGTTGAGACCTATTTATGGAATCGAAGGCTTGTCGAAAATCGATGAACAATATATGCAGATCTAGATCATGCTCATGTGATTTCTCAATTATTTGTGTTAATATATGTACTGCGTCTATAGTCGATCTTCCTCTTCTGAAGCCTTGTTGGTATTGTCCAAGTCTTGTTTCTGTATATATCGTTAGTCTGTTTCGTATAATTGTCGTTAGTATTTTATATGCTGAATTAAGTAGCATGATGCCTCTGTAGTTTCGACAATCCGTAGGGTTGCCTTTTTTAATATCAGTTCGTTATTAATCTCGTCTGGTCCTGCTGTTTTATTTGTTTTTAACTGTCTTACTATTTCTGTAAATTCTTCATATTGCGGTATATCTACTTCCGTATCTCTATCGTCTTTTATTTATTCCTTTTCCTCGTCGATGTTTAAGTTCTTGTTTCTATATAATCTCGTGAAATGTGCTTCCCAGTCTTTTTTATTTATTTTTGCTATTCCTACTATTTGTTTTGAATTGTATTGGTGTCTTATATATTCGAACAGTCTTCTGTTATCTTTGTTATTAAGTTCTAGCTTTTGCATTTGATTACTGATCCATTGTGTTTTTTTCTTTTTATATAGTTTATTAGCTTCTTGTTTTGTTTTCCTGTATTCATCGAGATCTGTTTCGTTTGTTGTTCTTATCCATTTATTTCTCGTCTCCATTTTCCTGAGTCTGTATATGGTACATTCTTCATCGAACCATTCTTTCGACTGTTGACCCTCTCTTTGACCCAGTATTTCATCTGTTGCTTTTATTATATTGGATTTGATATTGTTCCATTTTGTTTCAATGTCAGCTTCCTCTTAAGTTTGGAATTTATTAGTAATAGCCCTAGAGTAGTTATGTTTTGTTTCTTTCACCCCTAGTTTGTCTATGTTCCAGCGTCTTCTCCTTTTCTGTATTCATGTTTCTAATTATTTTCATTCTTAGATTAGCTATGACCAATATGTGATCAGTATCGCAGTTTGCTATATGACCTTACGTCGTGTACCGTTTTTGCCCATTTCTTCGAGATTAGTACATAGTCAATTTAATTACCAGTCGTTTTCCCTGGCAGGAGCCAGGTTATCTTATGTTCTGTTCTATGCATAAATTACTTAATATGTGCTGGAAGACAGGGACCATACCCAACGACTGGAGCATAGCTACAATTCTGCCAATTTACAAAAAAGGGGATGCTAAAAAGTGCGAAAATTATAGGGGAATCTCTTTACTGTGCACCACAAGCAAAATGTATGAAATAATCCTAGAAAAAAGACTTACAGCCGTATTCATAGTCGTTCGCCAGCGGCTCGCCGGCGAGTCGTCAGAGTTTCGTTATGAATAGTATGTTGGCGGCACTGTACGTCTATGTCAAATTCGAAGTTAGCAGGTTAGATTTTGTGTCAATTTCTGTCAAATCTGACGAAAAACCTAACCTGATAACCTCGAATTTGACATAGACGTACAGTGCCGCCAACATACTATTCATAACGAAACTCCGGCGACTCGCCGGCGAGCCGCTGGCGAATGACCATGAATACGGGTGTTAGACAACACCTTGAAACAACGATTGATGACAACCAATGTGGCTTTAGGCCGGAAAGGGGAACAGTTGATCTAATATTTTGCCTAAGACAAGTAATAGAAAAGACCTTAGCCCACAGCAAAACACTCTAAAGTACGTTTTTTTCCTATAAAAATTTTGAAGGTCAAAGAATTTAGGGTTTATATTGGCATTACTTGGATTCCTTTGAAAAAAATATGTTGGTAGATTTGTTTTAGTAACTTTTTAGAACTAAAAATTGGTGGGAAATTTAAAATCTGGCATTAATAAGAGTTTTGTTTTTAGGTAATCTTTCGTGAACTTCTTCTTCTGGCATGTTAGGCTGCAGATCCAACAGTTCCTCTGCACACCTCAGAATTGCTTTTTTACATTTAATTTTAAAAGATTTCGTTTTTTACGCATATTTATTTAAAAAAAAAAAGGCTGACAATTTAATTTTAAATGTCAAAATGACAAGTCGTTTACAGAAAAACCTAATGAAAATAAATTTTCGAATACTTTTAAAAAAGCAGCACCTAAAAGTGAAAAGCGAAGACGGGAAGAAAGAAGTAGTGTTTAAAAGAGTGGAAGCGGCAGTGTACCTAGGAGCCGAGATAACCAGTAACTGTGACCAATCTAACGAGGTAGAAAGAAGGATAACAAGCGGTTTGAGAAGTGCAGCGATGATGAATAAAGTGCTAATGTCGAAAAATATCTCCCGTGCAGTGAAAGTAAAAGTGTATAAGACAATTATAAGACCAACGGTAACTTTCGGAAGTGAATCGTGGGTTCTAAGGCAAAAGGATATAAATAAATTGTGTATATTTGAACGAAAAATTCTCAGAAGAATATACGGCGGGGTGAAGGAAGAGGACTTCTGGAGACGCAGAACAAACAAGGAACTAACTGAACTATACAGAGAACCAAGCATAATAAACGTAATCAAACAGAGCCGTCTTAGGTGGCTAGGGCACATTATACGGATGGAGAAGGACAGAACCCCAAGAATACTTCTTACAAAAGAACCAGAAGGACGAAACAGAAAAGGCAGACCGAAAAGACAATGGCTGGACTGTATAAAGGAGGATCTCAAAGAGCTAGGAGTAAACGACTGAGAAAACCTAGCAAAAGACAGAAAGGAGTGGAGAAAAAGCTCCAACAAAGCTCTGGGCCTTAAAGGCCTGTAAGGCTGAAATATATATATAGTTTTGCCAATTTTATCCTGACCTAAAAATTTTTATAGGAAAAAAATGTACTTTACCTATGCTTCATTGACCTAAATAAAGCTTTTGACAGCGCCCCCTCGGGAAAGAATATGGGAAGCGCTACAAATGAGAGGGGTGGAACCAATACTTACAAGAGTCATTAAAAGCATGTATGTAACTACAACGAATAAAATTAGAACAAACAACGTAATATCAACAGAATTTAATACCTCAATGGGAGTCAGGCAAGGAGGAGTTTTAAGTCCCCTACTATTTATTGCACTAATGAACAATAAAAAATGTAGAGGGCAATTAAAACCCACAAGAATAGGAGTACATAAGTTAGAACAAGTATATATCACGAAGTTAATGTATGCAGATGCCCTGGTAATATTTGCAAAGCCAGAAAGGGAACTGCAGAATAATGTGACAATATGGAACGAGGAACTAAAGAAAAACCAAATGAGTATCAACACCGACAAGACAGAAGTTATGGTCATTTCTAATGAAGACCAACAAGCAGAAATAAAACTAAATGGCACTAAAATGAAGAAGGTCCAGAACTTCAAATACTTGGGCTCAATAATAAACGCTAAAGGTAGCCTAGAAGAGGAAATCAATAACCGAATAACCAATGCTACAAAATTATACTACGCTCTAAACAGTGTGTTCATCAGAAAGAAAGAAATAAGCAGCAACACAAAGGACAAAATATTCAAAAGTGTACCCCACTTTAATATATGGATGTGAGACCTGGGCTATGTGCGACAGAGACAAAAGTAGAGTGCAAGCTAGTGAAATGCGATACCTCAGAGCTGCAGCAGATGTAACCAGGAGAGACTGTATTAAAAACAACGTAATACGCGAGTGGTTCAGTGTCCAGCCAGTAATATATTTAATAAAAACGTGTCAACTATTATGGTTCGGGCATATGGCACGAATGAGTGATAAGAGAAAAACTAAAGTAATATGGAAGAGTGGCACAGATCAGAAAAGGAAAAGAGGCAGACCCTACACCGTAATGGTAGAAGAGGACGGATTATGTAATATTTATTATATGAAATGAACAATATAATGTAAACAAACAATGTGGAGTATAAAATATAACTACTATCTAATATTGCAAATTCAATTTTTGTAAATTATTATGTACAAATATTAGGCACTTGATCAAGTGTGTTACACCATGCAGCAAAACCAGCTTCGCTTCGCTTCTGGAATTCACTGCATCAGCAAAAACATTCGATCAGGCAATGCCATTTTCAGGTCTTGCATCATCAGAAATTATTAACAATACTAATACGCCGCGAGTAAACATTATTGTGTTAAATTGCGTTATTAAAACGAAACAACAAGAAAACACCTGCATAAACAAAATTTTGTATGAGTTCGTATTTAGGGGATTACCCCGCCCAAATCCGGCAAGCAGCACGGCGCATAAAAAATAGAGGCGTAAGAGAAACACTTGAAATGAAACAATAGAAAACAAGAAAATATAATATAAGAACAGTTAAGTTAGTTCAGCCACATAAAAAAAATGAAGGAGCAACTACAAGAAAAACATATGAAGCAAGTGAACATTTGTTTAAGAGTCAGTTTTGGAGACTATTCATATTTTGTAAAGAATTTTATGATAGCTTGATATTCAATTTGATAATATTCTGTAGATTGGCAGCTAACATAAGCATATATGATTAAAAACAACTTTAATGGAGAATCGTATCAACACTTAAAATGACCCATTGTATCTATTTCAAATCATTTTTGATCACTACATTTAATAGCCCTTTCTAGAATAAACTACAAGTTGAGACAATTAACAAAAAAGTTCCTACCTGGCAAATGGGGCAAAGAAACCCTCTGTTCGTCCATTCGTTTGCTCTGCATTCCCGCGATCATGTCTATTAAGTCTTCTGGCCCATCCCTAGGCAGATTGGCGACGTTCGTATTTTCTTTATTATCGACATTTAGCGAACACCGTTGGTCATCCATACGTTTGGATTGGAAGCGCGACAGAAGGTCGAAGAATGAGTCCTCGTCTTCGTTTTTCGTGGGCGAAGGGGCCCTCGCTGATTGCGGCGGAGGCTGCAACGTTAGCCCCGTCCTGGGAGGTTTTCCATCTGGAGTCATCTGTTGATGGGAACTTGCTTGTAAATCTTTTCTAAACCTTAGTTGTGCATGCAACACCAAAAGCTATTTATAGTGCTCCACAAGGCAGCATTCCAGAACAAGCTGGTTTAACGAACATTTAGAACTCTGTACATGCAATAGAAAAAATATCTTTATTCGCTTTGTGTACACAATTTACAAAAAAAAAGGAAGTAGCTAGTCTTGCCGTAAATACTGTTACACACTTTTGTATTTGTATTTGTTTATAATCAAATTCCTAAGCGAATTGTAATTTTTAACACACGTTTATACCGGGTGGCCACTTTCAAACTGGAACATAGGGATTTAGCGTTGTATTTAACAGTTTCATGAATTCCTGCTCGCCAATTCGACCTACAGAAAATGTTTTGGTATCAATGGAAAGAGAAAATTATTGCGCATCTAATGGTATCAAAAATGTAGTTGTTTTTTTGTCAATTTTCATTGAATAATATTAATTACAAGTTTTCATGTTTTTTAAATATGAGTTGCCTTGACTTGAAAACAGTTGATAGCTAAACTTAAATTAATTTGTTATTTGATGACATTCAGAGTTAGTTCAGTAGTTTTTACTTTATAAAATCAACGATTACTCGAACGAAGAGGAAGTTTTTATGAAAATAGCTTTATTAGCATTATTGCTATACATAAACAATTTCACAATTAATAAACAATAATTCTTATGGTTAAAAGATACCTATTACAGTGAGGTTAGTTTGCGGAGAGTGAGAGATTTGTTTCAATGCAGGACCTACCTTATTAATCAAAAGTTAAAAATAAGTGTTCGAATTTAAATTTCCAACAATTTCAAACGGTCCGATAATTTTGTTAATTTAAATGCCAGCTCAAATATTAATTCTTTGAGAGCATTGGGTTCTTGTACACAGATTAATTCTTGGTTTTTCTTGAGTCCAATATCTAATAATTTGCACATTGGGTTCGTTGTTTAAAGTAAAAGTACATTCATCCGTGAAAAATATTGATGACAAAAAACGACGATCTTGATTGGCATGTTCTTGCATTCCTTCACAAAAATACATTTCTACTTTCTTTGTCTGCACCAACACCTGCGATTACCTTTATTAAAATTTAATTATTGAAATTTTTATGAAAGCCAAAATTAAATAATAAACACTAACCACCTCTAGCTTCTGATTTTACTGAAATTTTAAGTTTCTTCAAATTTCCGGACATATTTGTGTATTGTATTTTACGGAAAAAAAATCTCTCACTCTACGTAAATTAACCGCACTGTAATATCTTTTTACGATAGAAACTCTCACTTCGTTTGAGTCATCGTTCATTTTATAAAGTAAAAACTACTGAACTAACTCTGAGGGCCGGTTGCAGAAAGCAATGTTAAGTCTGGTGTTAGCTAACAATCGCGTCAAAGTGAACAAAATCGCATCAAATTTTGTTTACTAATGTATTAGTTACCATAAGCATCTGAGATTTGATTCGTTTTTGTTCACTTTGACGTCGCGTTAGCTGACACCAGACTTAACATTGCTTTCTGCAACCGGCCCTGAATGTCATCAAATAACAAATTAATTTGAGTATAGCTGTCAACTGTCTTCAAGTCAAGGCAACTCATATTTTAAAAAACATAAAAACTTTTTATTAATATTATTCAATGAAAATTAACAAAAATTATTTAATTTTTGATACCATTAGATGCGTAATAATTTTCTCTCTCCACTGATACCAAAACATTTTCTGTAGGTTGAATTGGTGAGCAGGAATCCATACAACTGTTAAAAACAATGTTAAATCCCTATGTTCCAGTTTGAAAGTGGCCACCCGGTATGCAAGTACATTAGTTTAATTATTTGTGTTTATCTTTTATATTTGTAAATGCATGATGGAGTGGGCCAATAAAAAAGACAGAATTGTTGTATAAAGTGAAGACAATTTCCGCAATGAGTCGAATGTGTTTGTGTATCGAACCGCTATTTGATAGAAAATATTGAAATAATAAAAGTCATAGCAACAAGAATTCACAGAGATTCTCTAAGAAAGCAAAAGATTTTGCCTTGTGACATGCAAATTTCTACGTTAGATATTATAAAAAACCACTGTAAATTGGCAATGTATCAACATGGCACTTCTTGACAGACGTATTAAGGAAAGCGCTTTAGGCCTTAAAGGCCTATGGCTTCAACAATTCTTTTCCATTCTCTTCTGTCACTCGCCCTCTCCTTTCAGTTACTCCCGGCTGTTTGAGGTTTTTCATTACTGCATCCAGCCATTTTATTTCACCTCCCTCTAGTACTAGTCTTGCTGTTCTCCTGTTACTCAGGCAGGTAACATGCCCAAACCATCTTATTCGTTTCACCTCACCACTTTTATGATTCTAGCTCGCCCGTACATTTCCATTACCTTGGTGTTTGTTCTCCTGCTCAACAATCCCTCTACCTTCTTCCCTCCAAAAATTCTTTGTAAAACCTTCCGTTCCCAGATCTCCACTCTTTTTTGTTTCTTGGGTCACTATCCACATAGAACTGTAGGTTGTATGACCGTCCTGTACAACCTAACCTTTGCAGCTCTAGATACACTTTTTGAGTTTAGGATTCTTGATAGGCTTCCTGCACTTCTGTTCCCTGTCAGTATCCTTTTATCTATTTCTTCCTTTTCTTCATTCTTATTTGTCAGTGTAACGGCCCAAACAATTTAAATTGCTCACGACTTCAAATTTATATTCGTTGTCTACATTATCCTTCAGGATTAATTCTACCTTCTTCTTCTTTCTGTACTATCCGCTAACGCCTCACGGCATTGGATTTTTGGTTGATATCCTGAAGTTGTTTCTATCTTTTGCCAAAATTATGCTTCTGTGATGGTTTTCCCCCTCTTCTCTGATGTTTTCTTCCCTTTGTATTCTCAGTCTGCCTCGTGTTCTTCTGCCATCATCTTCTTGGGAATTCTTTCATTTCTGATACACACACCGCACCAGTTTAATTGTTTTTCTTCTAACAATGGTTTTAGATTTAGGTTGTCCCTTCTGCTTTCATTTCTCACCTTGTCTCTTATTGTTTTTCTTGTACTTTTGTGAGATATTTCATTTCCGTTGTGGTTACCATGGATTTATGTTTATCAAGCATTGTCCACGACTCAGCACCATACGTGAGTGTTGCTGTATTTTGGTTTTTGTACTTAATTCTTTCCTTCCTATTAGGGTGTCAATTTGCTCGCCTTTTTCAGCTTGTTTTTCACTTCTTGTTCTACCTTTCCATTCGTGCTAATTATTGTTCCCAAATATTCATATTTCTCCGCATCTTCTAATTGTTGACCATTTGTCCTCATGTTTGAGTTTTCTACTGTTTCTTCTTTAGTGACATGTACAATTTTGCTCTTACCGACGTTTATCTCTATTCGATTTTTGCTAAACAGGTGTTCCAGATCTCTAAGTTTCTTTGGAGATCATTTATGTTCCCCGACAGTAGGACAATATCATCAACATAGACAAGTCGGTGTGTGTACATTGGGTTTAGCTTGCAGATATTTGTCTCTGCCGCTTTTATTATTTGATCCATATAAGTGATAAATAGCAGTGCGCTTCAGTTCCAAAATATTTCCATTCACAGTAATAACAGCGTACATATATCAAACAAGCAGAGACACTCATGCCAAATGTTGAATCCTGTCTAGAGTGCCTGGGACAGTAACTCAGGGTGTATTTCTAAGCTTGACTATCAGATGGCAGCACAAAGTTCTACCAATCAGACCCCAGTTACTGTGATCAAGTAGTGGCGCCATCTGTTAGTACTGTCGGAAAGTACCCCTCGCCCAGGAGCAGTTCAAGGTCATCCAAATCGGTATTTTGATATCAAAGGAACCGACAGTGAGTGTCTCTACTTGTTTGATATGTGTACGCTGGTAATCATCCCTAACACTGTATGGTATATGCTTTTAATGACTCTTTGTGGCTTTGAATCCGTTTGAAGTCCTTTCAGTACTTTCCATGTTTTTTCTGTTGGCCTATATAAGTGACAAATAGTACTGCGTACTTTGTTGGAAGCTGTTCTACAATCTACAAAAGTTCGGTATATACTTTTGTTTCTTTCAATTGTTTTCCCTTGTTCTTAGTGTTTGCCTGGTCTAAAAGCCACTTGCTCTTCCTCTAGTTTGTTTTCAGTATAACTTGTACTAATCAGACGGCTCTGTAATTATTGCAGTTACAGGTCGTCAAACCTAAAGATTCACTTGAGTGCAGGGTGCGCAGTGACAAATGTCTGTTTTGGGAAGCGGAGCCCATTTAGTTTCTAAACGGCGAGAACTGCAGATCGTAGTACACTCCGAGAAAAAGTACGAGTTAGTTGTGTTGTGAGTATGGAGTTTAAGATTCATGCAAGAAGAATTTGAAGCATTTGATGCAGGGCGACAACCAATCATAGATATGAGATAACAAGAGCGACAGGTGTTAATATTCGTTTAGTAAAAAAAAAAATTCGGTTGAAAGCACACGTATAAAAAACGGAGAAGCAGCAGTATTTACGTCACCGCCCAAGAAGAGACGCCGGATTGGTACAAAGACAAATTTGGACGTCGCCGACAGAAGCGTATTGCACCGGTTGATTTTAGATTATCAAAAAATGGTTCTACGCTTCGAAGAATTAATAAATCGTTTGTGGAGGCCGTTGATTACGGGGGCAGTTACGAAAGCCTTAGGAAGGAAATGCAGGCGATTGGTTTTCGTTGGCAAAAAACGAATTCGAATAGGAAGCTTCGAATGGACGAAACCTACATTCTCTCATCACATACGCACAACAAAAATATGAGTGATATCAGCAACGAAGGGTTAAGAAAGCCAGTGTCAAAGGGCGACCGACTGATAATAGTGCCCGCGGGGGGTAGAAACGGTTTTGTAGAAAACGTGTATCTAAAATTTAGATCGTCCATTAAAACGGGGGATTATCATAACGACCATGAATTTTGCTAATTATAAAAAGTGGCTACAAGAAAAACTTATACCAAATCTACCGCCTAAAAGTGCACTTGTTATTGATAATGCCCCGTATCATAACGTACAAATTGATAAGTGTCCCACTACAAACCTCGTTACAAATCATACGAGATAGACCAGTTGCTTCACGAAAAAGTCCATGATGTTTTGCGACTGCACCCGTATCATCCGGATTTATATCCGATAGAACTAGTGTGGTCATCTTTAAAGCAGTACGTCGGCCAACGGAATGTTAATTTTAATAAAACAGAGGTAGAAACGGGTTTTCAAGTGATGAGTGGAAATCACGCTGCGAGCACATGAAAAAAATTGAAAAAATGTTTATCAACATGGAACCAGCTTTAGATTTAATTATAGATAATATAATAATAAACTTGGGTGAAAACAACAGTTACAGTGAGCATTTTAGCGATTATTCCACTTCTGATTCTTCACTATAATCTTTCTTGGTTTACTTGCTTTAATGAGTGTACTTCGACGAAGTGAGGATCCGGGAGTAAGTGAATCTCATTTGCTCCGAATGCTGCCTTGCTTCCTGATCAGCGCTTCTCAAGTGAATCTTTACGTTTGACGACCTGTAGTCAAGCCTCGCTTCTGGTGTATTGATACTATAAAATTTCTTTCCCATTCCTGTGGTACTGTTTCCGTATTCCTTTTGAATTATTTTTTGCAGCCACTTTGTGATTGTTGGTCCTCCGTATTTCAGAAGCTCCGGGTGCTTTTCCATTTTGTGTTCCTCTTAAAAGCCTTTTTAATTTCTTCTTCACTGATTTGTTCTTCTGATCTTTCTTCTCTATTTTCTAGCTGTTCTTTGTCATCTTTTTTACTGTAAAATTTAGCTGCAAAGTAGTCCTTCCATGCTTTTAGTATATTTTCACTTTTTGTTTGTAGCTGCCTATTTTGGTTCTTAATACTTTTTATTTGTATACTAAGATGTCCGTAGAGTTTTTCCACTATGTTCCTGAACTGTTTCTGGTGTTTTGAGTGGCTTTCTCCTAACTTTTTTCCAAATTATTTCCAGGCGTCCCTTTTGGGCTTGTTTTACTGATTCTTTTGTTTCATTTCTCTTCTGTATGTATAGCTGCTCATCTCCATCTGTCTGTTAGTACTAGTCTATGGTCGGTATTTAGCTCTGCACCTCTAACCACTTTTAACATCTTCTGTATCTCATACTTCCAGTGGATGTTATGTAGATTATAATGCTCTTTTGCCTCTCTCTTCAGCTTCATATGTAACTGTGTTTAAACCTCGAGTTAGCTATTAGTATTTGGTTATTGATGCAGAAATCTATCATTTGTTGTCCGTTATTATTTACTATTTCTTGCCCTCTGCGATCTCCCATTGTTCCCTACTGTTTGTTGTTTCCTGTCCAGGCACTCAAATCGCCGATGATCATGAAGTGTTGATTTTTAGACTGTAATTTATCCATTCCCGACTGACGCAAAACTTAACCTGCAAATCTCGATTTTCACATACACTGACCATACACTTCAGTACTGCCAACTGATTCACTCTGTATTTGTATCATTCCTATCTTCTCTGCTAGCTTTAAGCTTATTGTTATAATCTGCGAGTTTATGGGCTCCCAGGTAATTACTTCTGCCTCTGTTTAATCACCGATCACTATTCCCACTTCTTCTTTAGCTCTATTTCCAAAAAGCATTCTTGGCGTATATCCTCTGTCTAGTGTCTTGATCTCTTGTCCCTTCCTCCTAACTTCACTGATAACTAGAATATGTATTTGTCCATTTCCTCTATTAATTCAACTTCTTTCCGAGGCTCCTATTTGTGCTCTGAATCATCTTACCTCATGTGGGTGATTGGTCTAACAACAAAGGCCCCGTTATCTCAGAACAACTGAGCTGTCTACTAGCAAGAACCCCATACAGGGTGCTATCAGCCGGAGCAGCTGAACCCTGGTTTTTTAACAAGGTTGTTACTCAGTTTTACCATAGAAGAAACACTTAACAGACAAAATGAAAAGGTCTACGCTTACAGCTTAGGCATATTCCCAACTGATGAAAAAAATTCAACGAGGCCACCATTCAGCTTCAGTAACAGTCTCTCTTATGAGGGGTTACAAATCTTCATCTTTGTGAGAAAAGCATAAAAACATCTGCAGAAGTTTTTCTAAAATAAGTTATTGGTATTTCAGTTTCGGCATAAAGCGATATCGATCGACGCATCTCTGGCTTGAGACAAACATTCCTGTGTTCAGTTGAATGGACCGTTGACCTGGCTCTAGCCCTGATTGTGCATATCTTTGAGAGCAGTTTGCACTAAGAATCTTGTTACTGCAGTGGCCCATTTTTTAATAGATGAATGGTCACATAGTTTAAAGAAATACAGTCAGACCTCGCCGTTCACGAGGGTTACATTCCAGAAGAATGCCGCGAAGCGCAAAACCGCGATGCGCAAGTAAACACATAAATGATAAAAACGGGGTTAAGTTACATAAACTAGATTTATTTATGCAAGTCCCCAGAGTGGGGGTCACAAAGAGAAGAGCAAGAGGTAAAAGATTAGCTGAATGGATTGCTAAAAATAGATTGGTAGTACAAAACAAAGGAGGACAGCCAACTTGTTAGAAGGGAACAGAAATCCATAATAGATGTAACCTTTTGTTCTGAAAGATGTGCGAATAAGGTCCTAAACTGGCGAGTATCAGAAGAAGAATCCCTTAGCTTGCATAGATACATAAAATACGAGCTAGGGGCAGACAAGAAAGAAGATTGTAACGGGCAAAGAAGACGCGGATGGCACACAAAGGGGCTAGACAAAATCTATTTATACAGACACTGAAGATGAAAGCAGAAAATCAAAATAAGCTAGAGATCCCACAACTAATGCAAGCTATGTCTGAACCATGTGACGCTTCAATGAAGAAAAAGACACAGAGCATGAAAAGAAAAGAAGTATACTGGTGGACGAACGAAATTGCCAGACTAAGGATGGAGTGCAATAAACTCAGAAGGCAAGTGATTAGAAGCAGGGCGCGCAACGAAACAGAGGCGACCATTCAGTGCGCAGAAAAGAAACAAAGTAGAAAAGAATTAAGACTTCGTATTCAAAAATGAAAGGATGGAGCATGGCAAGAACTATGCAACAGCGTAGAATACGACATCTGGGGAGACGGATACCGCATAGTAATGAAGAAAATCCGACCGAAACCACTATCAATACCAGACAAAATGAGAGAAAACGTAATCAACACACTATTTCCAAAACAAGGAGACGTTCACTGGCTACCAGAAAGAGGAGAAGAAGAACAGATACCAGAGGTAACGATAGAAGAAGTGAAAAAGCTGCAAGAAAGATGAAAGTGAAAAAAGCACCAGGCCCAGATGGAATCCCCTCCGAAAAAGTCAAGCTGATGGTGGAAGAAACACCAGAGTGCATGGCAAAGATAATGAACGAAATACTCCAAAAACGAGAATTTCCAGAGGAATGGAAAAAGGCGAGATTGCTACTGATTAAAAAGCTTAACAAGGACAAAGACGAACCAAGCGCATATAGGCCGCTGTGTCTGCTAGACACGATGGGCAAGCTGACCGAACAGATAATAGCCGTAAGACTGGTAGAAGAAATAGAAAGTAAAGAGGACCTATCACATAGACAATTCGGCTACAGAAAGGGTAAATCTACGGTGGACGCAATAAAAGAAGTGGCCCAAACGGCAGAAGAAATGAGGAAGACCCGGAAAACGAGAGGAATATGCGCTCTCATAACATTGGACGTTAAAAACGCCTTCAATTCAGTGTCATGGCGCCTAATAATGAAAGACCTGAGGAGAAGGAATGTGGCTAAATATATATATATAATAGCATTACGGGCCATATAGGCCCAGAGCTTGTTTTGTTATATCCCTCCATTACTTTCTGTCTCTCGCTTCTTTGGTCCAGTTTGTAATTCCTAACTGTCTCACATCTTCTTCTACCGCGTCCAACCATATTTTTCTTGGCCTTCGTCTCTTCCTTGTACCTATCAGTCCTGCCCTTAGCATGAATTTAGTAGTTCTCTCCTTTGGGAGTCGTTGTACATGACCTAACCAGCGTATTCTGTGTGCCCTTATTATTTGGGTTGGCTAAATACCTTCGAGAAATAATAGCTAGCTACTTCAGCAAGAGGACAATAATGGACGAAAATGGGAAAGTATACAAAGTAGCAGGAGGAGTACCACAGGGGTCCATACTGGGACCACTCCTATGGAATGTGATGTACGATGGCGTCTTAAAATTAACCTACCAGAAGGTGCTAAGATCATAGCGTACGCAGACGACCTAGCGGCAGTAATCGTCAAGAAAACGGAGGCAGAATTAGTGGAAACCACAAATGAAGTGATGAGGACTGTAGAGAAATGGCTGAAAGATAATGAATTAGAATTGGCCCCCAGAAAACAGAAGCGGTCTTGCTAATAGGGCGGAAACGACTGAAAGAGGTCAAATTTTTGATAGGCGGAGTGCAGAGAGAACCCAAGAACAGTGTTAAATACCTGGGAATAACGCTAGATAAAAGTCTGAACTACAACGAACACTTACGTGTAACGATCAGCAAAGCGAGAAAGACCTCAGCATCACTAGCACGAATTATGCCAAAATTCGGAGGTGGGGGAGAGAACAAGAGAAGACTGCTAAACGCAGTAGTGCAGTCAATTATGCTTTATGGAAGTACAATATGGGAAAAAGCCCTGGAAAGGAAACGTAACCAAGATCTGATAAACAGCAGGCAGAGAATACTAGCAGTCCGAATCTGCAGAGGATATAGGACCATTTCAACAGAAAGCAGCATGGTTCTGGCAAGAGTTATACCCCTAGAGCTGATGTGTCAAGAAAGGAAAGAAAGGAGAGAACAAGACAGAATTAGCAAAAAAGAAGCACGAGAAAGGACATTAGACTCATGGCAGAATAAATGGCAAAATAGCGAAAAAAGTCAATGGACACACGCACTCATCCCGGACATCAAACCATGGATAAATAGAAAAGAGGGAGAGGTGGACTTTTATGTGACGCAGTTCCTACGCGGACACGGATGTTTTATGAAATATCTGGAAAGATTTAAAATCAGAGAGGAAGGGACATGCATGTACTGCAACGAAGAAGACGATGCTGAACACACGATATTTCGGTGTCAAAAATGGCAAGAAATACGACAGAGGACAAACAAAGCACTAGAAACACAAATTACGACGAATAATATAGTGAACCTCATGACAGAAAATACAGCAAAGTGGGCAAAAATACAAAAGATGATAAGTGAGATTATAAAGATTAAAGAAGACGACGAACGACGTAGACAACGAGAGGCAAATGAATAAACTGTAGGTAGTTAAATATGCCAACTAATTTACAACCTTATCCCCTGAAGCAATACCTTCAGGGTTCCAGGGGGTCCACGACTATAAGGAAAGGAGGGGTTTTTTAGCTGGTAAAAATCCAGCACTACCCACTAGCACGAAATAGTGGGTGTCTTATTGAAGATTTTTCCCCTCCACGGAAAAAAAAAGGGGCGTCACTTAAAATAAGTTTCGATTTACGGTTAGCTGCACATGTATTCTGAAGTTATTAATTTGTTTTCATTTTATGGAAAAAAAATCTTGTAAATGTATTTACGACAGGACTAGGTAATATTAGAAATGAATAGGACATCGATTGAGATTATTTATCATTTAGAGTTAAAATGTTTACTTTATAAAGTGTATCCATTGCTAAAAACCTTTGTTCTTATTCTTAAGATTCCAAGCTATAAAGTAAAGCAGAAAATTTAAATTATGTAGAAATTGAAAACAGTAAACTGCTATTAATAAGATTTTTTAAAATGTTATTGTGTTGCTCAAATGATTTTTTATGAGGCAATTCTTGCATTAAATTTGTTTTCTTTAATTTTGATTTCTAGTCTTAGAATTTTTGATTTTTCCTTGTTGATATTTTTCAAAGAATTGTTTAATTTGTTGCGAGTTTAGATGAAACTTCTCTGAATTAGTTTCTGGATTTAAAATAGAACAGAGAGGATTGGCCAATTGCCAATATATTGTTCAAGAATATTTCTTTGTTTACTTTTCTTGGTGGGGATTTATTTAATTGTATGATTTTCTTGAAATTAGTTTTTATTTTCGTTTTAATTGTGCTTGTGCCTATCGGATTCATTACGGTAAATTAATATATTTAGCTTGAATGGGGTTTCTACCTGTTGGTTTATTTTTTAAGTAAATTATTTATTGCAACTTTTGTTATTTATTCTGTATCTTATGTAGTAATAATAATAATTATTAAATTTCATAGATTACAGCTAAATATCGAATTCAAATGCAATATTATTAATATAATTAAAAGTCAAAATATTTACTTTTAACATAGTGTCGGGAAACATTTAAAAAAATTTGTAATAATAACTTAAAATCAAGAAATGTTCTAGCAATTTTGATCTTAAACCACACTGTCTTGTCATTACAAAAAATACATTCATAGTTACATTCGATTATATGAACTAATCTTAGAACAGCAGAATAAATTTTCAATACATAAAGTATAGTATTCCAAACCATGGCTAACTAAAATTTATATAGCAAAGCTATCACGGCTATTCCATAAGTGTCACTTTCATTGTTGTAAAATGTTCTTATGACAATTGCCAACGCGTATAGAGTAACTGTATAATAGGAGAGTAAAGCAAACGCGGTAAGAGTATTTGATTGGTTGGATCCCATTCTGGAATGTAAGATCCCATTGGAGCTCAAAAGTACGCGGCGGGCTTTGGATTTTTGAAATCAGAGAGTGACATTAAATTTGTCAAAATTATTCAAAACTCAATTTTCGAAAGTGAAACATAAAGAATTTCATTTTGTTATGACCCGGAGTGTAAAAGACGTTTTGAAAATGGATTTTATTTACTTAGTATCCCGAATAATCTAGAGAGGAAAAAATTTGGTTGAGATATATTGGGCGACAAGATTACGGCTGTAAAAGGCTAAGAATATGTGAACAACAAATCAATGGGAAGTTGCAAAGAGTGATCATAAAATACTAAAAAAGACCAACACAGTTAAGTCAAATCCAAATACTGAAAATCATGTAGAAATTTCACCACCTGAACCTGAACCTTGTTACAAAAAGAAGTAGGTACGAGCCTCTGCTAGTTCAACATTCTAAATTACGAAAAAATAATAAGAAATTAACCGAACTTTTAAATAAAACAAAACGAAACATTTATTTATTGAAAATACATTTAAAGAAAATGCTAACTGATGATCAGATTCAATCTTTAACAATCAAACCAAAAAAATTAACAAATGTTCGAATGAAACTTTGGAAAAGCCTTTAAGATTAACATTTTCCTGTGGCACAACTGGGTACAATGATCTAAGGGATCTACCTTTTCCATCTATTCGCACGCTAAATTTTCATCTCCATCATTTAAATTTTCAGTCCAGCATTTTAACAGAATTTACATTATTCAAGAATAAACTTTCTAATTGCAACACCAAATTTGAAAAGATTGTATACTAACTTTAGATGAGATAGAATTAAAAAAGAACACTACCAAATCATGAAAATAGTTTTAGTTTAGCTTCCAAGGCTTTAGCATTCATGCTAGGTGGAAAAACTACAGTAAACTTAATTTTAATTTTAATTTTATATTGCATTTAGGGGGTGTTTCAAGCAGATTGAAACAAACCGTTGTCTATTATTTCACAGCAGATAGCAGTAATGGAGCTGTGTTGGCTGACATTTATTTAAAATTGTTGAACAGGCTACCAATATAGGTCTTCAGCCTTCATAATTAAATAACTAATAATATTAAACATAATTTGATCTAAGCATGTAATTAAGTGTAGTTTTTTATTTGGCAATAAATTACTTTTTGCAATTTAATTATCTGTCGGCACTGAACTTGCTGCTTTGAAGTTGGACTTTTTTTCTCTTTCTTATATTATCTATTTCGATTCTGTTTGCAATGCAATCCCAGTGTCAAAATACACATGTTCTTTGGCGCGAATTACGATATACATAATACTAACAGATCTTAACAAAACAAGCATTTAAATAAGTAATAAATCTGTAACTACATTATTATTTCAACTATTCAAAATGTCGATTATTTCATCTCAATAGAACTATAATCAAATAACACTCAAGCTCAAACACGAATCCACAATACTAAATTGATTTAGTCGACTATGAACATTATGACTAACTTCACAGTATGGATCCCTAAATGTCATCGTTTGCTCTACTCTTCTATTATACAGTTACTCTAAACGCGTATACAGTCCCTTTATATACAACAGTCTGGCCATATGAAATGTCACTTATGACATAAGACAGAATATGGCCGCCTCCAGTGGCGGGTCAAAAGCAGTGGCGGGGTTGGTGTTGGAAAATAGTTTAATTAAATAAATGCTTAGTATAAGTAAATATATGACTAAATAGTAAAACAAACAATGTCGTATCAATGAGATATTATAAATTTTATTACAGTTAGTGCTCACATAAATAATAATAAATCTACAGAACTTAAAGTGATCCCAAAACTAATAAAACAGTGAGTATAAAGTCTAATACGCTTAAAATTACTTTTCATAACTTCCCACTTAATTTATATAGCCTACATTGTGCAACACCATAGAAGTACAACTGTATTTGCTTCGTTGTGTATTTTGCTTTTTCGTTTTCGTTTCAGCTATTCTTAAACAAACACCGATAACTTTGGATATAATAAACTTTTCTAATTGATTAAAAGTTGCAATATGTTTTACATCAACAATATACGTTTTATTTATATAAAATGCTTTTACATTTAGATTCTATTCTGACCTTTTATGTTATTCTAATATGCTCGATTAACCTGTTTGACCACAAGTCCCGCTTTTTATTTCTATGGAAGCTTGTCATCTTAATACCATGTTCAGACCTATTTTTGCATTAAAATGAGCAAGACTCCATACCTAAAATTTAAACGTCGATAAAATCAGTTTTTGGACGGCTAATGTTATTGATAATTTTCAATAGCTGTAGGCTCCGAAGCAGACGATAAGAAAGTAAATAATGTTAGAACAGCATTATCCTTAAGTCTTTGTTGCCACCAACTCGTGCTTTTTCACACATACAATCTGCAAAATGCTTCTCGCAAATTCTTCAATTTTCTCTATTAATTTTTTTTCCATAAGTTTCGTCTGTCCCTATTCCTAAGTTTCCGTTAGCACACATTTTTCAGATTTGCTCTTGCATCCGACTGCACAGCAATACCTCATATCTGAAGAAAATTTTTAAATTGATAAATTTCTTTAAGCCTTGTCAGCTTACCGTTAATAAATTATAGTTCTAGTTGTTTCTAAAAATTATGATCAGTTTTTAACTCTGTACTCGCATTTTTAACGATTTTTGTTGATTGAATGTCAACTTATTTTATTTGAATAAATGTGACTTTGACATTTTTGAAATTTAAATCTTATTGTCAAAATGACGTAAGACATAAAATGGCGGCACCAATGGAATCGTGACCATATATGGCCAGACTGTTAACGTTAGTGTATATAAAGCGACTGTAAACGCGTATATAGTGACTAGATGACTAGATTTTACTTTTACCATAGTGGCGACAAGAGCAGCCTCGTTTTTAATTGGCTGCCGCCATTTTGGTGCTAATGTCAATAATGATAGTTTAAAGGGATTAGGTTATGAATCCTGAAAACGAAATGTCAATAGTTAAAAATTAATACTGTTACATATAGACATATTTTAGATGTAACATTCGATGTAACATTCTTAGATGTACTTATATATTCGATCTAATACAATATATAATAAACTATATACATAAGAAATACAACTCGTAATAACCTCGTTATTAGGTACAAGTTAAATAATATGTATTTTTGAAAATATAAAAAACAAATTCTCAAAATCGTTTTATTAACTAGAACTTAAGTAAGATAATTTAACGCTAGTTAAACATGTTGCCAGGCTGAACGAATAGCAATTGATTTGCTTGCATATTCATTACTTTCTTCTGAATACGTATAACTGCTAATTTTCAATCTGAATGCGATGAATCTTTTAATAATTTTGTTTTCGAGATCGTGAGAACTAGGTAGTTCATATGAAATGGGTGTTATATTCTCTACCAATAGCTCTTCTAAATTAATATTTATATTTCTAAAGTTTTGAATGTATTCTCTGCAGACTTTTTCCATGTCCAGAAAGAAATAAAATACTGATTCATTAGAGAAAAACAAAGAATCCTTCCAAAAACACCGTAAATATGTCAACTTATCGAATAAAATGCTAATTGGAGTACTCGAACCAACTGAATCAATACATTGTTT